>JAQGAA010000434.1:0-22772 GCA_034696425.1 Isotoma viridis
TACCCTTATTAATTATCTTTTATCTATCACAGAAGCTTATTACTGTTATTCTTACTATATTACAAATTACGATATACTAACAAACAACCAATTCAAACAAATGAGAAAGCTTTCATTTTCTTTCTTTTGTAAAAAGGTTCGCAAATCCTAAATATGAAGCTTAGATAGAAGCTCTACACATACGCCGAAATACGATTAAAATTTTAATGCAAAATTTTTTGCATTAAAATTTTAAGCAAACTAAATACAAAATTGATAAATTTCGACCCTCGAGGGCCCCTCCCTATCCATATCCTTGACCCTGGTTATGTCATGTAGGCAATTTCGGTAGGGAAATTGAATACTGAGTACATTTCGATTTATAAGAAATTGACCGGATGCACCATGAGATGAGATTTGTTAATTTACATGTCAAATTTCAATGTTAAATAGGATTTTGTTGCCCGATGACGCCGATGAGTTATGAATTTCTTGAACAAATTCCAACTTCCCAACTACCTAAATTCCAGGACACAGGAAGCAATACCCTATAATGTGACATGTATCATGGATGTTGATTAATGCTGAATGAATGTCTACTGGTTCAGTTTATAAATATTAGGATGTTGTTAACTAATTACTAATTACAATATTTATTACAATATTCCTTGATTACTTCATTATATATACTCTGCTCTGTACTCTCGAATCATAGTTTTTATGTTAAGTTGAAAAATTCGAATTAAAGAAAACACTCAATACTTACCCAGATCCTTTATCTACGTCTGTATTTATGACGGAATCGTCAGCTCCAGCTCCAACCATTCAAAACACTGCTAAAAGACTTTGAAATTCTAGTTCAGTTCACAGTCTTATCTTTAGCAGAAGGTCCTCAATCAACAATTAACGGCAGTTAACCCAATGAATGCCCGAATCCAAAATCTTTTACGCGCTGCGAAAAAATGATTGCAGTAGTGCCAGTGCAGTGAAGTTGTAGATTTTTTCCTGACACCTGAGTGAGACACTCAAAAAAGTAAAAAACGGACTGTGTCAACAGTGACAATGACCAGTAAACTGAACTATGGACTGTGAAGTCAACAGTGCACACTTTTGTACGAATGTAACTTCGGTTGTCGATCAAACTCTTAAGTCCCTAAGTTCTTTGAAAGTTATGACCTGAGTCATGAGTTAGAGTGGGCGTGGTGGTGGTCTGGTATGCAGAATGCAGTCAACCCACGAACAACGAACGCACGATACGATTTTTTTCCAATTCCAACTTCAGACTTTCGAAATTCCAATAATACATCAAATTATCAAACTGATGTTGGATGTGTGATGAGCTGTGAGCTGTAACTCCAAGCTGTGAATTACAAATTCAAAATTAACTGACTGTCAACATGTCAACTGTGGATTTGAAAAATATGTAATGCATAATATTTAATAAAATTGGTAATGTGTAATGGATGAATTGTGATTTTTTGTATTTATTGTGTATTGTGTATTGGAAATTACAAAAGATTAGATCAGCTGAAGACTTCCAACTTCAGCGACTTCAGCCTGAAGTTGCTGAAGTCATAATAATTTGCGATTTCTGCAATTAAATTATGGTAATTTTAGTTAATTGTAGTACATAGTATTACATATTATGCATTATTTATTTAAAATTAATACATAATACAATATTTACTATTAAATATGTAGTTTGTAGTTAGTAAGTACAAAGTAGTACCTTCAACCTTGAAAGAAATCTTTAAAGTTGAAAGTAATTAATGTGAACATAATTGATAATACTTAATTGTACATACAACATAAGTTGATAGTGCATAGCATAGAAGTAGGTGCATAGTACATAGTAGCAAGTAGCTGATTTATATTTATTTATTTAAGTGCAAAGTCAAAGTGTGAAGTCAGAATAAGTAAGTGAGTAATTGTTAGGGCTTGTTCTATTTACCAATTCACAATTACCAAATAAAATATAAAAACTTACTTGCTTTTGCTTTACTTTACGTTAATGTATATTGTGTATTGTAATTTATTAATTATACTTTCAGTTAACTCTCGATTAATTCGTATTTGATGCCCAGCCAGAGTGAGATTTTAGTAAAAAATAAACAAAATTATTATTTCTTTCTGTTTTTCTTTATTATTTATGGATTTTCTATGGTTTGATTTGCTGCTATTTACTATTTAGTATGATGATGTGAGAAAAACCGCTAAAAACTCAATGGCTGCCTACTATTTTATGAACAAATTCCAGTTGGAAGTTGGAGGAACCACTTCTCGAAGTACAATATGCCAACACATTTGCCGTCCAAATAACTCCGTCACATCAAACGGAATGGAGTAGCTAGCAACGGTAGCGGACGGACGGACACACACGGAACCATCGCATCGGTAAGTAGAATCCTATCCTATGGTCTGCCCTATTCTAAGCATTTTAAAATATTTTAAATTCTAACTGCAAATTGTAAATCATAAGAAAATGTGTACAATTTTGGATTTTAGGAACTAAGAGTCTGGAACTAACGGTTCACTTTTATTTTATTCATTGTACACGACGGGTTTCTCTAGTACAATTAATTCAAGAGGTATTCTAGGAATTCCTCCTAATTCTAAGTCATTCTTCTCAACTTTGGGAACCGGAAACGATGCTGTTTGGCCTGTTCTTTTGAAACCTTGCCTTTCATACCAAGCGACTAAGGTTTCTCGGGCTGAAATTACATCGATTTGAACTGCTTTACATTTCTTGGACCTTGCTAAGTCCTCCACGGCAGCCATTAACTTCTTTCCAATTCCGTTGCTCTGAAGGTCTGGCTGGACACAGAGGAGCCCGGCATGCATTTTTCCTTCCGATTGGTTATATTCTGCTAAGACGCAACCGACCAATTTGTCTTGATCATTTATGTATTTAAGAATAGTACGTCCTGGAGAATTCATTTCTTGTTTAATGAGTTCCGGTGTCATTCGATAACCTCCAAGCATATTGGCTTCTGTGGTCCAACCCTTGAAGGATTCTTCTCCGCGATAACAATTATGGACCAATTTGTCTAGCTTCGGAATATCATCTTCTACCGCTTGTAATATAGTCATTTTATGACTGATATTTGGAACCTATAGTAAAACTGAAGATGAGAGAGGATTTTTATAAGAAATGTGATATAAAGCGGCCCCAACAAACAACACGATATAAAATTGGCACTGCCAACTTGGAAGTTTTTAACTTTTTAACCTTACCAAAACACGATTTTACGATGACGACTTTATAATACTGTGAAGAAAAAGTATCGATTTCCAATCCAATATTCCAATAACTTTAATCAACCCACTGCAATTTTCTTACTCAATTCAATCCTTTCGCCAACACCAAATAAATGGGAAATTAAGATAAATCTTTCAGAGCTCGTGTTGTTGAGTCCCAAACTAAAGCATAATCCTAAATCAGGAGGTATTTATGCACTTACTTAACTAACACGGATCATTTAAATTGCATTGATATTGCCTGCCAGTCACAGTCCACAGTACAACACAAGTATGCATCACAGAGCATCACTTATTTAGTCAGAACTTCAGAAGCCGCTGCCTGCTCAATTGTTCCAAACTGAAGGTCTGAGGTCTGACCAGAAAATCAGAGCCAGAATTACGATACTTCTGTTACTTCTGTTCTGTATGCGTTCCTTAGTATTTCTATGACATACTCCCCGTCAGCAATTAAATTATGAATCAACTCGACCCGATCCCCTCTTTAGTCTATGCCCGATCCCAAAGCGAACTAAGAGAACATTCACAATTTACTAATCGTTTCATCTTGTACAGAAAGGAAAGGATTGATTCGGGCTGATTGAGTTGACTCTTGACCTTGACTAGCAATTTATAGATAAAATTATTCATGCTTATGCTTTATATGCATACTACTTATACGTATACATGTCGATGATATAAATTGTTCTTACTCATGCAATATAAAGTGGGGTTCTTCGTTCTTGTAATTACTAGTAAGATTACATAAAAATGCCGGCGGCTGAAAAAGTTAATTTATTCCGTAACCAAAAAGTGGCAGAAATTTGTCGTTTAAGTTTTTTTCTGATTATGATAGCAAAACGATTTATGCCTTAGGTTTTGGTAAGTTTAGATTAGATATGATTTGCTGTTTCCTAGTTAGTTTCCATTTCATCCAAGATTTTCTCTTTTCATTTCGAAAATGGGACCATCGTCGCATAGAATAATGTGCAACTTAATAATCATGAATTGCAGTTTTGAGCCATAAATGCTTAATGTAAATATGAATTATGGATGAGGGACAGTTTTACAGTTCCACATCTTACTCTAATTTTAAGACGCATAGTTTCTCGGCGCGCGGTGAACTACTGTATCACGCATCACATTGGGTAGATTTTAAGATTTAAGAATTCCAAATCCGAACTTATGCGTACCTAAGAACTGTATTGGGTATGGAATAGATTTTTTACTAGACATCCTACGTTTTGTAGTTTTTATAATTTTAAAAAATTCAGAAATTTCCAATACTATGGCTCTTTTCTGGCTTCTGAACTCCTGCCGCCGACCCGATTCGCATTTCCGGTTTTACTGCCTATAGCTTAGCCTGCTTAGCTCGACATATATAGCCAAAATTAGTATAAAAATGACAAATGCCATAATGGGCATATTCGTGATTCGATACACATCTTAAAATTATCATCGTTTCAACTTTTCAAGATAAAAGATTGATTGGTTTGAATGAACAATCAAAGTCACGTGTCACAGTCCCTGGATACAGATGGTCTGTGGATCGGCGGATCTGTCTTCTAAAAGTCAAATCTATCTCTACTTTCTCCTTATGATACACAAGTCTATTCTACTTTCTCCTTCCTCCCTCATTTATTCCTCAAAACGCCGATACGTAGCTGCTACTCGGAGGATTGGTCCTTGTTAGGAGCTAAAGAGGGGAGAAAGTACGCGAGATCAACGCAGCGATTGAGGCATCAAGTTGAACCTCTAGCTCCTCTCTGAACTCTCAATAGTACGGATATTGTACTTGATAAAAAACTACCTCATGCATATGGTTTTTGCTTCTGAGCAAATCAAATATCAAACTACCACCACTACCTCAGCATAGCAGCCATAAATGCAGATACACACAGAACAGAACCAGAGAGACGATGAAATGAAAGAAAGGAGGGAATGTGGAATGAGCCAAAAGCCGAGACAACAAAGACTTTTTCTTTCTTCACTCAATTTTAAGTAGTTGAAGCTGAAACTTCACGCACACACACAATACCAAAATTACCGAATAAGTTGATTTGGTCTTTTAAGTTTTTATCATTTCACATTTTGTGTTTCTGATTTAATTGCAGAGGTTGGCTGTGTTGTTCAAATTTGGACAAGTGTGGTGTGGTAAGGTAAAGGTAAGTCCATTTGTGATGTCGATGTGATATAATTCATAATCAATAATTGATATGCAATTCACAATTCACAATTACACAAAACAGATTACAGATTAATTTGTAATTAGACAGTCACTCACATTATTACACATTCAACATTACACATTTACACAATAAATTTGAAATATTATGTATATATGTATTGATTAAAGGTGAAAGGTTTTAGTACAAAATTGACTTTCGTTTCATTTTGTAGTAAGATTCAAAATTATTTACAATGGTGGATGAACAAACTCCAACTCGCCGTTCTACGAGGTCCACACGTTCTGGTGCAAGTGCAACATCTAGTCCTGCTGTGTCAACAGGGGCAGTAAGTCAGAACGGTGGCACGCCTCGTTCTGCTGCGGTTTCGACTACATCCAGAAGGTCGAATCGAGGTCTTCGAACTCCGGTCAGGAATGATGATGAAATGGACGTTGATGAAATTCCTGGAAGTAGCGATACTCGTCGTGAGGTAAATCCTCCTGGATCGAGGTCAGCCATGTCTGCATCCTCAAGGTCGAGCTCCAATGTTGTGGCTAGAAATGCTCAGCTGAATGCTGGAGAACGACGAAGAGGCAGTACTCGAGGTGGGGATCAGCAGCCTAATGGAGTTCCTCAGAGTCCTCACGGGAGTGTTGCAAGTGCTGTCAGCAGCTTGGGACTGGGATCTTTGAGTCCTGCATCTAGAGGGAATATGAGTACGCCGAGGGCTGGACGAGGTGAGAAAACAAAAAAATGCTTTTTTATTGCTTCTTGTCAAATGTCACTTTTTATTGTATGCTGAATTATTAATTTCCACTTTCAACTCAGGTGCATCAGATATATTGCGATCACCACTCAACTATGGAACACCAAGTAATATTTCATCCCCAAGAACATCTGGGTTGGCAACTGCAACGCCAGTTCGCCTGAGAAACGACATAAACTCGGAAAGAAATATGCGACAGATTAACGTCCAGCCGGTTAGTTGAACAAAATACTCTACTAGATTAAGGGGTTGGTGAAGGTGAAGAAGATTTATTAATTATTATTGTAATTTAGGGGGCTGGAGACGATGGTCCACAACTTGTAATTTGGGGTACTAGTGTTTCTGCAACTGAATTTAGAACCAAGTTTCAAAGATTCATTAGTTACTACACTGAAGAAAATGTAGAAGAGGATGAAATATCGTCCATGGCTGAAGTAGACGCTAACCTTCCATTTTACATGCAGAAGTTGGCTGAGGTACTTTCCCAAACAAATCGAGGCCTGAAGAAAAGCGATATACGCGATTTGACATATTTTTACTACATTGTTTAGATAAACCTGCTCGAAGAACCATTTCTCAACATAAATTGTAATCATCTTCGACACTACGACGAAGAAATGTACCGGCAATTAATATGCTATCCTCAGGAAGTAATTCCAACCATGGACACGGCTGTAAATGAAGTATTTTTTACTACTTATCCGAATTCAACTCTTCCTCATCAAATTCAAGTACGACCATACAATGCTGAGAAGAACAAAACAATGAGATACTTAAACCCAGAAGGTATGAGTTGAACTAATACCTATGACAATAAATCGAAGGATTAATCACCGAATTTTATTTGTATATTGTTCCCAGATATTGATCAACTTGTTACCGTGAGTGGAATGGTAATTCGTACATCTAATTTGATGCCTGAAATGCGAGAAGGATTCTTCAAGTGTTCTGTCTGTGATCATGGAGCAAAAGCTGAAATTGACAGAGGAAAAATCTTAGAACCAGTGTTGTGCCCCACCTGTAACACTAATTTCTCGTTTACTCTTATTCACAATCGGTCTACATTTGAAGACAAGCAGCTAATTCGTGTTCAAGAAGATTTAGGTAATTAATAGGGTTTGTAAATTGTATTATAACAATTTTTTCAGTCAAGATGAATAACTAGATGGGACCTTTCATTCATAGATGATACTCCGGTTGGTGAAACGCCCTACATGGCTACTGTATTTGCACATAGCGAGATGGTAAACCAGGTCCAACCTGGAGATCGAATTACAGTAACAGGAATCTATAGGGCTGCTCCCTTTCGATTAAACCCTCGTTTGAGGACTGTTCGAGCCGTATACAAGACTCATATTGATGTGGTTCATTATCGGAAAATTGACACTAAACGACTTCGTGAGGGTCGCGATGGGTAAGTTAACTAATCCCAATATGCTTTTATCACTAATACTCTTTTCAAAAGATTTTATATGTTAATTTCCTATTCGTTTTTCAGGAAAGGCCTCCATATTAGCCCAGAACGGCTTGAGTTCATCAGGGATTTGGCTAAAAAGGAAGACATTTATGAACGTCTTGCAAGAGCTATTGCTCCATCCATTTATGAGCATGAAGACGTTAAAAAGGGGATCTTACTTCAATTGTTTGGGGGAACAACAAAGGAGTTTGAAAACACTGGAAGAGGACGTTTCAGGTATACCATCTCACAAATTAGTTTCACAGGGAGAGTTTTGTTTCATTTTCATCGGCATCGGCTGAAGTTACTTATGATATTTTGATTGTTTCAGGGCCGAAGTTAACATACTACTTTGTGGTGATCCTGGTACTAGTAAATCTCAGCTATTAAAGTATGTCTATGATCTGATCCCAAGAAGTCAGTACACATCAGGAAAGGGATCCAGTGCAGTAGGTTTGACAGCTTATATTACCAAGGATCCTGAAACGAAGCAAATTGTTCTGCAGACGTAAGTTGCTTTATATAAGGAGCTGCAACTATTTGAAAACATCGGTGCTATGTTATATCGTTACTTGCTTTTTTTTAATTTAGGGGAGCCCTTGTATTAGCCGACAACGGAGTTTGCTGCATTGACGAATTTGATAAAATGAACGAATCAACTAGAAGTGTACTTCACGAAGTGATGGAGCAGCAAACTTTGTCAATTGCAAAGGCCGGAATCATTTGTCAGCTTAATGCTCGTACATCTGTGTTGGCTGCTGCAAATCCAGTAGAATCCCAATGGAACCAAAAAAAGACGATCGTGGATAATGTACACCTGCCACACACGTTACTTTCACGGTACATTACCTCAGTCTCAAACTCGTTTAATGTTTCCGTTTTAATAAAATTATTAGTTTGAATATAATTGATTTTTTAAATTTAATTCCGATTTTTATTCCAATTTTATTTTTTCACTTTGTTTTGTATAGATTCGATCTCATTTTCCTACTGTTGGATCCCCAAAATGACACATATGATCGTAGGTTGGCTCGACACATGATTGCCTTGTACTTCAAAAGTCCTGAGGATGAAGATGCTGATTTCTTAGTACGTGATAATATTACTTACTCGTATTCTATGGCTATATTATTTGGTACATTTTGTAGTGTTTGTAGACTTGCGAAAGCAAAAAGTAAAATTTTGTAATCCTGAATGGTAGGATATGGGAGTTCTCCGTGATTACATAGCTTATGCCAAAGAATACATAAATCCGAAATTGAGCGATGAAGCTTCACAGCGTCTGATTCAAGCTTACGTTGAGATGCGTAAAGCGGGACAAGGAAGAGGTCAGATTACAGCCTATCCTAGGCAATTGGAATCTCTCATTCGACTCTCTGAGGCGCACGCTAAGGTCCGATTATCAGAAATAGTTGAAGTAGCTGATGTTGAGGAAGCTTGGAGACTCCATAGAGAGGCAATTAAGCAATCAGCAACGGATCCTCTTTCAGGAAAAATTGACCTTTCAATTTTGACAACTGGCATTAGTAGTACAGCAAGAAAACGTAAACAAGAAATGGCTACTGCTGTCAAGAGGTTGTTAGAAAGCAAAGGAAAGGTTGCAACCGTCAACTATCAAAAACTGTTAAGTGAACTGAAAGAAACCTCAGCTTGGGTAAGAATGAACTTTTCAATACGGCAAAAAATTTTAAGATTACGTATTTACGTAGTCAACGAACCTAAATTTACCTTCCTTTATTCACAGAGTATTACAAAAGAAATGTTCGAAGATGTACTCAAAGAACTTCAAGATGAAGGAATTGTGGTCGTTTCAGGAAAAACTACTGTTCGACTATGCCACACGTAAAACCTGCCTTTCTTATTTTCGGAATCAAATCGAAAGGAGGCCTCAGAAACAAAATGTATGTCTTGCGTGGATTTTTTGTTACCGGATTTATTTCAGTTCATTTTTGTTGTTGTCATTTCAAGTTCAAACATTTTTCTGAATAATACTTAATACTTAATCATTAATAATATGACACGCATCATTAAAATTCTGTAATTTAATTCATTGAATTTATGATGAAAGAAGACTATCGACAGCAATTAAAATTACTGTAAAGATGACTTACCAATTCTTTGCCTCTAAACTTTTTATATACTGATTTCATACTGCTTTGTATAAAATCTAACTTCTAAGCAAACAGCAACCAACGCAACATATTCCCTTAAAATAGCATTATCATGATTTAATTCATTTATAAAGTCTTTTCCGCCATCAGTGATCAGTAAGGTCTATTCATGTAGGATTTAAAACTTCATGATAATGTTTTGTATTTTGATTAAAGAATAGAAAAGCGAATTTTCGAAGTCGTATAGACATTTTGAATCTATATCGTTTCGTATGTAACTAACTAATGAAATTACCCTAGAACATACTTTGCCTTATCCGTTTCTTAAATACGCTAACCTACATACACTGTAATTTGCAGTGTGTTAATATATTTAATAGCTTTGATGTGTGAGAAGTCTCTCTTAAGTGGTTTTTTTTGTGGTTACTCTTTGGCTTTGATTTCCCTGTGGACAGTGGACATCCGGTTTCATACATCACTTGAGGTTTTCCGAGAGGGACGTAACTACAAGAATGAGATATCCGATGGTGTAAGTCGTAAAACATGAACAAAATAAATATGTGTGGGTTTTGTCGTTCATAAACACTTTCGTTTTATTAACCTCCAAAAATAGTCTTAAATCATATAATCAACTAGAATAGTTTTTCATGGAACTAATGCATAATACAGAATTAGAGAACCCAATACAGAGTAGAAAAGTTCCAAGTTAGTTATTTGGATCCGGGAAAATATCTGTTTTCATGCGCCAACTGGAACTACATATTCCAGAGTTCTTCAATTTCCGAATTATATCCATGCATGCAATGCCTATGTACATGCAATGTACATTTTACCCGTAGACCGTAACCCCAACACTTTCCAAACCACCTGCAAGTCTGCGACTTCGCAGATGGTTGTCTTTCGTCGACGACTTATTAAGTCGAGTAAATGGTATGGAGAAATATGGTATCCTGCAGTAGTACCAAAGAAAGACAGACATGATGGGTAACACACTTTGTATCCAATACGGATCTTGTTGATTGCATTTCCAAAAAGAGAGAGTCTTTACACTTCATTAGATCAGCTAATCCAATGAAACACTTGTTCGTTAATCTTTATATAAGTAAAACTATACAAGCGTATAGAATAATACAAGTATCATTCTCTGAGCGAATGCATAGAGTCCCTATGCATCGAATTAATCAATAAACCCATCTGAGGTTCTCTCCAAAAGTATACACTTCTCGTGTTTATTCCGTAGTGAAAGCACTCTTCCTTAGTGAAAGCTAGCCATACGTGCTAAGATTTAAAGAGAAATCAAAAAACATTTCTAAAATGGATAGGTCAACAGTAAATAAAATACAACATCAGTATTGGGTCACGAAACAGACTGTATATAGAAAGCTTGGGAAGAAAGAGGATGAGTGTATTATCGCCTCAGATTCAGAGTTAGATGCTAAGCTAGAATTATTCAAATCTATCCAACATTCATCCTCAGCGATGAATAAACTACTGGATCGGTACCAGGAACGAATTTGCTGTGAGTTATTGTTGTTTTATGGGAAACGCCTTTAACAATCATAATCATAATGTAGTATTCAATTTCATTTCTTTACCAAAATTGTATATTAAAATTAGATTTGGCTCAAGAACAAAATTCGATGGGAAGGTTTTTGAAAGAATATGGAAAAGCTGATAAGAGTGCAGCAGGGAAAATGATGATCCAAATGGGCAAAAGTTTAATTTATAGCAGCCAACAAGAAATAGCTCTTCGTCCTCCTCTTTTAAGACTTTATCAGGTAATGTAATTTGTAAAAACTCTGGTATATAATTTAAAACTTTCACCATCTTTATCTGTCAAAAATTAAATTATCTTTAGGAAGTGGAGACATTTAGAAATCGTGCTGTTGAAGATACTTACGGCACAATTCATCAAATGGAGAAACATCGGACAGAGTACAGAGCATCTTTGAATTGGATGAAGAAAGTTAGCCAAGAGTTGGATCCTGATACTAATAAGCAAATGGAAAAATTCCGAAAGGTAGTATGAATAATATAGTAATGAACTTAATTAACGCAATTGTATTTTAGATCCTGCATAAAATTAAATAGAAAATGAAATTATAACAAGTTATTATTTTAAGTTTTAAATTAAAATTTTAATAAAAGTTTCATTGTATGATTTCCAGGTGCAAAATCATGTGAAATCTAGCAAGTCTCACTTTGACAAACTCAAGCTAGCTTGTCTGCAGAAAGTTGATTTACTTGCTGCAGCTAGATGTAATATGTTTTCTCACGCACTCATTCAGTATCTTCAAGCAATGACGAAAACGACTTCCAAGAACTCAAGAATATTTAACACATTAGCAATTACATTTAAAGGTTATTTCCCTACGTCTTTAATTCTTTACTCTCCAAACCTTAGTCGACCAAAATCTTTGATTTGGGCTAGAGTCGCAATATTTCAAATATCAATCAATCATCTTTTTTATTATCTAAATTATCATGCAATTATTTTTACACGTTTCAGGCCACCAGCACTTTGAATTTTCTATAGTGAAAGAATTAGTTGAGCCTTCAAAAAAATTAGCAGAGGAATGTGGTTCAAAGCCAGCTACTGATGAACTTTTATTCGACTTTAACGACGAGTTAAATGCCGACGAAGGCAATTCAACTAAAATTGAACGCGACAGCGGATCTGGAGATCCTTCTACCGCTGCAAGTTCTCAGGCCAAAGAAACGAGAGGAAACCCCAAGGAAGAAGATTTACTAAATTTAGCTAATGCTTCAGAAATTTTAGAAAATTTATTGGGACCATTAGACCAAAGTCCAGAGATGGAAAAAGCCCAAGATGCTTTGGATCTGGGTCTTCATCTGGGCCAACAGTCTTTGGAAAAGGACAGAGAGAATAGTTCTTCCAGCTCACTTATTGGGTCATTCAGTAAAAGTAATTTTATATGCGTAATTAAGTAAATTGGCCTTTTTAAGCAAATTAAGAGACAAAATAGAAGCTGATTTGTATTACAGAAGATCAGAAGAAAGACAAGGATAAGGACAAGCAAAACAAAGATGTAATGGACCTATTGTCCTCAGATGACTTAGAAAGTCTTTCTATTGAAAATGAAAGTAGTGACACTATGGCTTTGTTGAATGAAATTCTAAATGCTCCTACTGCTTCAGTAATGGAACCTCAACAATGTAAGGATTGCCGAATGAAAATATTTTCAATTTTATAAAATAGCCAGTGATATTCTACTAAGGCTATTGTTAATCAGAAAGTACATTGTTTCAATAACTGAATAATTATTACGTTTAGCTTTAATACCATCCCTTGACGCTGGACCTAGCAAACCATCATCAAGTAACTCTGTATTTGGAAGTTCGAGCAGTTCCTCACAGCCTAAGCCTTCTGGTTCATTTATGCCTTCTCACTTGTTGGATTTAAGGAGTTTAGGCCTTGATGAATCTGGTATAATTTGAACCTTTAGAATTGATATTAACCTTTATCAAAATTAAAGATTTTGGTAGTTATCTCCGATATGTTTTCAGATGCTGATCTCCTTAGCCTAACTGGACCTTCTTTAACCACAAAACAAAAACAGAATTCAAATGACGAGGAATCAGCAAACAAGGCATGGTATGACATGTTTGCGGATCTGGATCCTCTCGGGAATCCAGACGCAATCGGTGATAAAGACAAGGATAAAAAAGAGCTTGAAAACAGGTATTGTTAGCTTTAAAAAGGAAAAAGCTGGCACGCGATCGATATTAGTCAACCTATGGGAACTAAAAGATCACTAAACCAAAGGAAAATAATCTGCAGATAATTAATATTTTGATGTTTTCGATGCATTTCTTTAAAAATAAATCACTCTTATTATCAACTCTATTAATAAACAATAATTTAAAAAAAACTATTTTGCTTTAGACCGGGTGTTTATTTATTTTCCTCGTCCTCAAAAAAGTTAAGTAAATTTTCTAATTATAGTAATAAATAATATAATAATTGGTATTTGGTACATTATAATATATCTAAACCTATTAAAATTTTAATAGAATATATAAGGAGTACAGCATAATTTAAACTAATTTAACCTGGCAGTTACTGGCAAGGGAGCGAAATAAAGATTTTATAACCGCCATTGAAAAATTAGTTTTCTTCCATTCATTTGCAACCAAGTTAATAGTAATCATAATGGTAGGACTGTACCATACCAGTACCTTACGGTTGAAGGGAATACTGGGGACTAAAACTGTGTTGTTGGTGACTATAACAATGACGAATGCGCCATGCATTGGTACAAGACATGTACGTGATTGTCTCTATTCTTTAATTTTTTGGGGTAGAATTTGTATAAAAAGAATAAAAGATAGTCGTCATCTCAGATAGATTATCCGAGACTGACACAAAAGTATAATATGCTAAAATTTCTAAACCCTTTCACCCTTACCCATACAACTACTCAACTCAACGCTTTCATAAAATAGACAAACTAAATTCAAAACCATTTGAATTAATTTAAAGTAAAATAATTTGACGCTTTCATTATAGGTATGCGTACGTACGGCTTCAAAAAACGTTAAATATCTGACGAAATCATGCCTGAATAAGCCTATAGTAATGATACTAATCTTTGATACATATTTCACTAATTTATCTACCTAACATTTATTTACAACGAAAAATTCGAGATAACTTGTGCACATTAAATATGTACAACTGTATAAATAGAAAACTTGTCCGGCCGTCTTCTCATGAAACTTTGATTTTTTTCTGTTTGTTTCATCCCACAGTAGAAGGAAACTGACATGTGCGGGTAGTTAATTCAGTTTGGAGAAAACTGATTCAACGCAGTCTTCACTCTGATAACGCAATTCAATTTCAAATATTCAGCTATCCTCAACACATTTATGATAAATCAAAATAATTAAATCTTACCGATCAAACAGATTTTGATCGCTGGTTGTAATAAGAGAATGAAGTAGTTTCTGGACTCCAAGTTCTTTTAGCTTAGCTTGGCGTTCAATAAATCCATCCTCTTCTTTCCATGCTAGATTTGATACGCATAGAACGGCTGCAGTTTGCAACTTAGGACTTGCGTGATTCTACAGCAAAAATGAATGGTATGTGTAACACGTTCATAATGCATTATACACATTTTACTTTTAAAAACCTAAACTAAGTTAGTTTCATTATCTCACCAAATAACTCGTGATTTTCTTCAGTACATCCTCATTGGTCATTATAAACTCCTTAGCCGAAATTCCGTCAGCAATATTGGCAAGCATGCAGAGTGCCTGCTCCTTGACATCAGGACCATGGTCTCCTTCCAGTATGAGTATAACAGCCTATAAAAAAATATTGATTTTGATATTGTGCTTTTTCATCCTACGTTACAATCTTATCGGTTCACTGTTTATTAGTTTAGTAGTTTATTGCATAAACAAACCTGCATAATTTGCTTTCCGTAAGAAGTCATAATGGGGTCTATATGAGGAGAGCTGACAAGGTTTCTGAGGAGGCCAAGAGTTTTCATTACTACTGCAACTTCGTCATCTGATAGAAGACGGAATATCTGATCAGTTCCCAATGTTGATAAAATTTGGATTTTCACTCTCTGATCAGCTTGGAAGGCTACGTTCTATCAAAGAAAAGAAAATTGATTTAAATTTAAACCTCACATTAACCTCCATTATTAATGTAAAAAAGCAAATCATAGCTTTCCAATACAAGGTGAAAGCAAGTTGGGCGGTACTGCCTGGAATTTTCGGATAATAACACCCACCTCTTTCATATCTATTTCAGTGGAAAAAGTTAGAAAATAAGCTTACCATAAGAGCCCAAACGCCGTTAAGGCGTAATCCAGTAACTTCTTGCCGAGTTAAATTGCACAAGATGTCAACAGCCCCAGCTTCCAAAATTGGTTCTTTAGAGGGTGAGAACTCGAGCAACAAATTGCATAAAGTAGAGGATGCTACGTTCAACATTTCTTGACTTGGTATTTGCAGCAGCTTCATGAGAGGTTTCCATACTGAGTGGTCCTACGTTTTCAAAAAGCCGTGAAAATAAAATAAAATTGTAAAATCAACTTCCAACTCTTAATAAAAAAGCCTCAAAAACACTTAATATACAATGTACCTTAAATGTTGTACGCAGCATTTGTACAGATCGAGAGAGAGAATGTAAACATCTAACAGCGGCTAGTGAAACTTGCTCATTTTGATCGTCTAGCCCTGCAACAACCCTCTCCATTAAGCAATCTTGTTCGATAATCCGTTTTCTAATCTGCTCATCATTTGCCCCCAACGATGCAAACGCCTAATTATGTCCATTAAAAAATACAAATATAATAATGAACACTATAACCAAGATGCATGGATATAGCTATCGATTCTTGCCTTGAATGCAGCCTGGTACATGAGCACAGAGCTTCCCATGAGATTCTTGTTGAAAGAAAGAACTGGTTGACACTTAAGATACTCAGCTAAGGTAGGCACCAACCGATTGGATATTGATGCTACCATTTGCAAGTCCTTATCTACTTCGATAAGGTATGCTAAAGTTTCTGCAGCCATGATTCGAGTTTCATTATCGTTCTCCTTGGAGCACATACGAACAAGACAAGGAAGAGTTTTCATTGCCACCTTAGGGTCATTAGCAGCTATAGCGTTTGCTCTATGAAGATAAGTCAAACATCTTGCAAGAGCCAGTTGCATTGATGGAGGTTTGTCTCTACTCAACATCGAGGCCAGGATATCAGGGATTTTCTTTCCATTGTATACAGTATCTGCGATAGTTGCCGAAACATTAGCATTTTGGTAAGACAATGCAGTAAGACATGTTACTGCTGGCATCTGGACCTTGGGATCTTTAGAAACTAATAGAGGTCCTAAACTTGCAACAACTCCATATGATGCAAGAGAATTTTGTTGTTCGCAAGTCTGAAATAATATTTATAAATACAATACTTAAATACGGCGTACAAATACTTCTAATCTTAACGGTATTTTTCAACCTATTTTCAAACTTACTGTGCAAGCATTGCTCAGAACAGTGGCAACACAAGTCTGATTCAAAACTGACTGAGGCATCAATGCCAGGAGACGAGGAACAAACGCAGGATCAGAGAAAATGATTTCTTTAGGGGCAAAGGAGTGTTTGAAAATTGTTGTTAAACAATGTAGGGAATATTTAATCAGCTCTTGGTCATTCGTTGAAAAAACTGAATAAAACACAATAGTCGATGTTATTATCATTTGTCGAAAAGCTAAGTAATAAAGGTGTTTGATAAAATGCAGTATAATCGAACAAATTATTTACCCCCAACAAGAACAGGGACAGAACAAGCATCCACAACGGCTCGAACATTATCAGGTGTTCCTTTCACAAGTGACCCTAAAACAACACATGCCTCCCGTCGGATCTCGACTAAAGCATTTTCATCCCCAAGAAGGCTCAAAATTTTTGGAAGGATCCCATGTCTTAATGCAACAGCTTTTTGTCTATTGCTTCCTATAACGATGTTTTTAAGGCGTCTAAAATAAAAAATATTATCGATATTTTTAGTCAATAAACAATAACCCTTATTTAGTAAGACTATCCACTAGAATTTCCTAGCGAGGGACATGACGCGAATGTCTTACGAAACATTTTTTTTTTCAAATCGTACTTTTTGGTAGAGATACTAGATACTCAAGTAAAGTAACTTACGTCACAGCTTCCAAGCACTGCTCAGGATCGTCGCTATAAATGTCCTGAATATGTTGAGGAGATTCTTCAACTTCCTAAAATTCAACATAAATAAATGATTTTAATACTTTTAGACTTTTAAGACAATCCACAATACACGATAATATTTGAGATTGTCAATTTTACGGAAATGTCTAACTTTAATTAATTATTATTTTCAACTCAACAATTAATACTACGGAACAAAGAACTTGAGATTGTTAAAAATTGACAATTACCATCGATGTGGTTAAATTTCCAGTGTGGGGATTCTGGGAATTATTCTGCATCACTACCACACTCATGTTTTAAATAACACTGGGACTACTGGACAAAATTTTAATTTAATCAACCAAAAATCACAGTGCACTTCACGACCTAGACTTTCCACCCTTCTCACTTGTTTGCTTTCACTTACTTTACTTGTCACACTCTCAGCTGTAGTTATCGAGTGATACTGAATTGTGAATGTGAACAGATTATTTCAACTACAAACTAGGCGAGCTAAGAACGATGATATGAACTAACTACGTACTATGTACTAAAGATGGAAGAAGTAAAGATAAGTTCAAAGTTAATTTACCATTTTTACTACTCTGTACTCTCTTTTGGAAAATTATGAAATTTATCGAGTCTATTTTGTATTTATTCTACAGAACTCTTTATCGTTTTCTATTAATTTTAAATTTTTATATATTTTTAGGTGACGCTTGAAGGCTTTTAGAGTTTTAGAGTCGGAGGTGCTTGTGTAGTTTTTTGCGTTTGAATTGGAAGAAATAATATTTTAGAAGGACAAGCTGAACTTGCTGAATTGTCTACCTAGTTTTTCTTAAGACTATCCACTAGAATTTCCTAGCGAGGGACATGACGCGAATGTCTTACGAAACATTTTTTTTTTCAAATCGTACTTTTTGGTAGAGATACTAGATACTCAAGTAAAGTAACTTACGTCACAGCTTCCAAGCACTGCTCAGGATCGTCGCTATAAATGTCCTGAATATGTTGAGGAGATTCTTCAACTTCCTAAAATTCAACATAAATAAATGATTTTAATACTTTTAGACTTTTAAGACAATCCACAATACACGATAATATTTGAGATTGTCAATTTTACGGAAATGTCTAACTTTAATTAATTATTATTTTCAACTCAACAATTAATACTACGGAACAAAGAACTTGAGATTGTTAAAAATTGACAATTACCATCGATGTGGTTAAATTTCCAGTGTGGGGATTCTGGGAATTATTCTGCATCACTACCACACTCATGTTTTAAATAACACTGGGACTGGACAAAATTTTAATTTAATCAACCAAAAATCACAGTGCACTTCACGACCTAGACTTTCCACGCTTCTCACTTGCTTTCACTTTATACTTGTCACACTCTCAGCTGTAGTTATCGAGTGATACTGAATTGTGAATTGTGTATGTGAACAGATTATTTCAAGATTTCAACTACAAACTAGGCGAGCTAAGAACGATGATATGAACTAACTACGTACTATCACTATGTACTAAAGATGGAAGAAGTAAAGATAAGTTCAAAGTTAATTTACCACTTTTACTACTCTGTACTCTCTTTTGGAAAATTATGAAATTTATCGAGTCTATTTTGTGTTTTGTATTTATTCTACAGAACTTTTTATCGTTTTCTATTAATTTTAAATTTTTATATATTTTTAGGTGACGCTTACTTGAAGGCTTTTAGAGTTTTAGAGTCGGAGGTGCTTGTGAAGTTTTTTGCGTTTGAATTGGAAAGGACAAGCTGAAGTTGCTGAATTGTCTACCTAGTTTTTCTTTGAAGGCTTTGAGACAACAATAATTTCATATCCTAAAAAGATGCGCCATTCTATCAGCCAAACATACATGTAACCCTTGCGCTGCGTATGTCTGTACCTGCCAATCAGTATGAATTTTTAATCATGGAATTTTAGTCTTTGTTCCCATTGTTGTTCCAACGTCAGTTTTCAGGGTTACTCTAACGTCCATATGAAATGACATGATAAGAATGCATAAGATAATTAACGCACGCCAAATTCATCAAGACTCAAAGATTTTTGGATGTCTTTAGGTTTCCGTCCGAAGTCCGACTCGTCTGACCCGAGTTTATGCAATATGGTAATCAACTTGCGAGCGTATGCATTTTTTCTCGTTCGTAAAAACACATGGAAATGGATGAGGTAAAAAACAAATTGAACTAAAAGTCAACATTTTTATTTTTTTAAACATCAAAACTTTCAGAACCCAAATTTTGTATAGATAAGTAAGAAAATTTTTTACCTAAAAACAGATAAATTTTTAAGAAGAGGAATAATTAGTTTTGTCAGGTATAAAAGTATTAAAGTGTTACGGTGAACCCGTTCAATTGGGACATTATTGAAAATTTGAAGTGGTGACTGAGACTGTCGACTGGGTTGAATGCGATTTAATTATAATATATATGTGAGTTTAGTTTAATATTAAAAATAAGCCCATCTGAAATTATCTTATTGATTTACTTTGTATCTACGTATGATTGCTAATTAATGCATGGAATTTCTATTAATGCACAGTGAACCACAAAATTTTATTTGGTATAAATACGAAATGGCAGAGACATTACTTTATACTAAACTTTTTACTTTGACTAAAGAAGTTTACTTCTTTAGTCTATGCATTACAGCATTACTATTAATTTTAATACAAAAAGCCATGTCATATACAATTAATTATAATTGACACATCTCAACACAAAAGAATTAATGTCCCATAAAAACTTATTTTTTAACATAAAATACATTTAACGCACATTGACAGCATTGTATTTTAACCTGAAACCCAATGCGAAATTTCTACGATTTATTGTATAGCAGCTTTGTGTCAGGGCAGGGATTTAAAAATTGCAATTACAGAGTTTCGCCTAAAAAATCCTACCAAAATGCTGGGTATCGAGATCGACTAAAAAATATAAAATGAAATAAGACAACATTTTCGTAAACGAATTCTGTTATTGAATGAAAAAATGTATGAGAAAATACACCTGTTGTGTTGTGGGTTATGAAACCAGTTATAATTATAATGTTACACAACAGGAAACCCCCTGTAAATGTGCGTACTTTCTTGCTATTAGTTTCACATTCACTCTTCACAGGGAAATATATTTCATATTGCATATTGAGTGAATCTTAAATTATAGGCACTTTTGAAGAAGGAATTTGGAATATTATTTTTAATGAGCCGTCGGTTAGTATAACCTGTAAATTAAAGGTTTTTAGATATCACGATTTAAGTGGTATAATGGCAATATCAAAAATTACTTGAAACCAAATCTTGTATATTTTCATGAAGACGCAAAGAACAGAAAGCTAACCGAAACGAAACCCCTCAATAAAAGAAGGCATATAATACAATATACAGATAATGTCAGCACCTGCGGAGGATAAAGTAAAGGATCTTTCATCCGTTCCAAGTTCTCAGTCATTGTTAGTAGAGGAGCGTTATACCCAGACCCAGCAGACCATTCCAACTCAAGAACCTGCATCATCAGTTGTTTATACTGAAGAAATGGCTAAGGCTGATCAGAAACATTGGGAAGACTTTTTCAAAGAAGTCTCTGCGCCAAGTGACTACGAATCTGCGATGACAAAAGTCATAACTTTTGTTTCAGAGGCGAAGTCTAAAGACGCTCGGGTATGTCTTGTATCCTCTGGTGGAACCACTGTGCCTTTAGAACAACTTACGGTTAGATTTGTAGACAATTTTAGTTCTGGAACCCGAGGTGCAGTTTCAACGGAAGTTTTTTTAGAAAAGGAGTACCTTGTTATTTTCTTGTATAGGTAGGTAAGGTTTTTGTTATTTTATATTGACAACTATTTTCGGGGGAATTTTATAGAAAGTAATAACTGATAATTTTTTTAAATTCAAGACAAAAGAGTTTAAAGCCGTATGCAAGACATATGCCGTCGGTTTTGGATCTTTTAGAGCTCGATGGAACATCAAGTGTCAAAGGTACGATTGTACGAAACCGATAATATTGTTTTTTATAAAAATAAATTAGCCTTCTATGAGTTTCATTGATTCATTCATCGTTTGATCTTTTAGTAAAACCTTCCGAATTAGTTCGTACAAGACGCATTTTAGAAAAATACGTGAAATACAAGTCATCTTATCTAATGGTCGCATATGAAACACTTGGAGACTATTTGTGGCTCCTAAAGGGAATCTCAAGTGAATTGAATGCATTAGGACCCAAAGCTATGCTGTATTTGGCTGCTGCCGTTTCAGACTTCTATATTCCTAAAGAAGAAATGGTAAATCAGACCGACCAAAAAACTTCAGTAACAAGTAATTTTTATGAGTTATAGTTTAGAATTTTTTTCCGTTTAGCCAGAACACAAGATGCAATCTGATACAAAACCTGGGATATCGTTTTCTTTGGTACCTAAAATGCTTCGGCCTCTAACGAATAAGTGGGCTCCCAATGCTTATATCGTGTCCTTCAAGCTAGAGACTGATGTTGAGTTACTCTTGCCGAAAGCTAAGCAAGCTTTGGAACGTTATCATCATCATGTAAGACAAGTGACGAATAGCATTAGATTGTAGTATTAGAATAATTAGAATGTATTTTAAAGAGTCTATAAGTCACCTAAAGTTTTCTTTTTATTGATTTTGAAGATGGTAATTGCCAACCTTCTAACGACTAGAAAGAAATGGGTAACTTTGGTCGAGAGAAACGGTACTGTGACACAAATTGAAAATCCTACTGAGGATCATGAGATTGAAGAATACATAATTGCAGCCTTAGCAGGAAAACATTCTGAGTACATTGCAGCTACTTTGAGCGATTCTAAACCATGATTATGAAAAGTGCAACAAACTTACACAACTGAAAATTTTTGGCTGTGAAACTCGATTTTCGACTACGGATCGAATACTTAAAGATTCATACTCACTATATGTATGAATCTTTATGTGTATGTATGTATGCGTCTGATAAATTAAGTCTGAAGAATACAATATACCTTTTGAAGGAAAAACATTTTTTGCGTTGCAATTTGTTTCTACATGTTTTATTTAATTCTGTAAATTTAAATTTTTTTCGTTTTTATATTTACTTTATATCCACAACCACTACTGTATTGAATAATTCCGGGAAACATTTGGACACTTTTTGCATAAGATATTCCCCGTATGTCATTGCAGGATTTTGCAGAAGTAAATCTTTCTCATCCCACCTTTTGCCAGGCTTCCGATTGTATGTCCCACCAGCAGCAATCCATTTACTAAGAACTGGCGATTCATTAGTGTTAACGGGTCGGAGATAAGAGTCCCAATCAGGATCAAAGAAAAACGGCCAGCTTAA
>JAQGAA010000435.1:0-22730 GCA_034696425.1 Isotoma viridis
TCATCAATTCTGGTGTCTTTAAAGTCAAATGATTTGACAAATTCTCGTAAAATATCTGCATGTTTCTTGGAAGAAACGTAATCTCCAATGACTTTTTTATCCAGTAAAGGGTTATCACCAAGAAATTGAGCTACTTCTGCGGGATCTAGGGGGGTCGAAAGAATTCCATGAGTCTGCAAAAAGGTTATACCTTTTCCAGGATGCTGATTAAAGTGTTCACTTCCAGTATGGAATAATTTTTTCTTGTGTCTGATTGCCATCAATTGTTCATGTGTAGGAAGATTTTCCGATTCGTCTGACTTTTCAAGTTTGAGCTCTCCAGGTTCATAATCATGGTAGAAAACTGATGAATTTGATTCATCTGAAGATACAGTCACACCAGATACATTATTACTGTTGGAATTTAATCGATGTGTGCAATGAGACTCTATTCCATCTAGAATAGACGCAAGTCCATCCAAGCATAAGAGATGGATCGAGTTAATACTTGTTTGCATAGGAAATGAGTTCTTGGATAAAAGTTTCGTCATGTCCTCAAATAGGTTGGAGCAGAAAAGATCGCAGTCGTAGTTTAAATACAACTCGGTGACAAATGTTGGAAGCTTCCACAACTGAATTAAATAATCTAAAGCGATTTCTCTTTGCTCATAAGTCCATCGACTCAGCTGTGGATTCTGATTTTGATTAGCAACACCAGGAACCTGCTGCCCATCACCGATCATTTCCATAACTCGAGTGATAAACACTTCCAGCTGGTACTTCATGTCATTTCTCATGCTTTCAAATATGATGAACAAAATTCTCATTACATTTAATAATATGACAGATCCATTATTCGGAGAAGACCAAGATAGCAGAGCTATGAGATTTTTGACAAGCTCATTTTTGAAAATGGAATTCAGCGGGGGATGCATTGCAATTGAATCCATATCTGACTCTACTGCTACAAGAAGAAGCTTCAATCCTAGATGAATCATAGTTTCCGAATTCTGTTTTTCATGGGGATTAATCAAACTCACAAGGAATCTCACTAACTCTCTTACGCATGGAATGCCGTACGGAGTATTAACTGGTTTTATTCCTACTTCTGGTTTATCTTCAGATTCGACAGTGTATATTTGTGAAGAATCATGTGTTGATTCTGCGGACACATCTGAAGCATTAGTGAACTTGATGCCTCGACGATTTTTAAATTCGACAATATTTGGGTTAGTAATTTTACTCTCATCTTGCTTTGGAGTAGGATGTTCTATACTTATAACAGGGACTTGGACTGCTGATGGTGATGGTAGTTCCACGGTTGATGCTGGTGTTTCGATTGTATCCACTGCAGTCTCTGATGTCAAGTCAGGTGGAGCTACTACTGAAATCATAAATGTTTAAATGGAATGTTAGTTGACTGTTATTAATATTATATTGCAAAGTAAATTAAAATACAACAATGACGTTTTAAACAATAGGAGAGGGAAAAATATCTGAAATACACACCTGGTGTTTCAACAGGTGCACTTATATCACTGGATGCATCCTCGAGTTCTCCCCTGGGCGAATTTTCAACTAAATCGCTAAAAGTGTCTTGATTATGTTGACTGATTTCTTCTGAAATTGGAGATTGTACCGCTAACTCGAAAACAGGATCAACAAAGTTTTTCCCCTTTTTCCCAGTATTTACCGGAAAGTCCTTAACCCTCAAAAATAACAACCTAACCATATCATTCAAAGCAGTTTCAGCCGACTTCCTCAACAACTCATTCGCTCTGTCTATAAAACACATTCGGAAGCAACTTTGCATTAGCTCACATACAGTTTCATTAGACAAGAGGGCTCCAAGAGGACTAATAAATAGTCTATGGAGAGCCTGAAGAATCTTCATTAACACAAGTTCATCTGAAGACGAGTCCGTAGACACGAAATGAGCATGAATTACAGCATCCGTTATAGCCTCTGCAGCTGATGTCCCTCCATTAGAATCATTGACCAAATCATACAGAATAAACTTTTCAACTGATGATAAAGCTAAAACTGTCACAGGTCCTGAGGTGTCCTCTGATCTTATTACGTCTAAAAACGGTACAAGGAAATAATTCGCTTCCTTTGATATCCTATACAGGCAAGCTTTAAGGTTCGTATCGAGTGATTCCTTTAGGCTTTGTAGTTGTTTAACTAACGGGTAGTCGCCTTTTCCATCCTGTAATTTCAATTAAAATAATCAATGTCATTGCCATTGTATTAATTTTTTAAAAGAAAACAGCAGTGCAATTAATTCATTAATTTTTAAGTCACCTGCTGATGTGAAGACCATCTCTGTTGTGAAGTTCTCCTAAGACTCGACATCAATAACGATATCTCCCCTTTCAAAATGTAAACTTGCCGATTTGACATTAAATTATTCGAAGCCATAGGTGACGGATTGTTCATACTGGAGACTAGAGAATGGTTATGATGATGATGACCGTGTTGACCATGACTATTGTGATGGTGAGGATGTTGGTGATTACTTGGAACAATCATTTGTTGCATTTTTGAATTCGGCGTTGGTGAAGGTGATGATGTCGCAGCACCACCACCACCACTGACATTACTTGATATTGATTGCAAAGACATTTTTCAATCCTAACTTCAATCTTCTTTAAATCTTACAACACTACAAGATTCCATGAAAATTATCTTGTCCAGCAAATAACTCTAGTAGTGGATGAATTAATTCAATGAAAAAAGGCCCAGCTGGTCAAAAACAGAAAAAAAATGTATAAAAATAAATTCTATATAATATTTCTCTAAATCCACACTAGCACCACTTGCCACTTGAAAGTTTTGCTATTTGCTCAACCTTCTCGGGTGATTGAAAGAGATAAAGTGCAAATGCACGTTGGTTAAATACACCATAATAATTTAATGATGAAAGAGTTTTATCATCTAGTTTGGGTTTTATTTAAATTAATGCTGACACGTACCATTAAAAACGAAAAAGGAAAGACTACGTGTATTTCTATTGCATAGGGTGAAAGGCTGATTGAAATGAAGGGAATGGATTATAAAAAGGAATGATCTTGTACAGTGTGTCCTGTGTACTTTCTGTATTTTGTGTACTGCGTGCTTTTGCTATATGGAAGTGTGAACTACATAGATTCAATGAGTGAATGACGTGTAGAATCGATTGAAAATAGCAGTTGCATTTTACCCCTTACGTTTAGATCCATGTGTCTTTTTAATTATAAATCTCATTATAGTTTGTAATTTTTTTTAATTAATTTTATTATATTCAATAAAGCAACAAAAGCAAGGCAACGAAAAAAGCTCATTAGTTTTGTAATAAAATTTTTAAAACATGTATTTTTATACGGTTGTAAAAATTATAATTTAATTAGAGTTTATATGTAAAATTGAACTGTTTATTGGAACAGTAAGATTGTATGTTAACTTTAAAAAGACAAAAAATATTTTGGTTTTTGTAGTTTTAAAAATGCTATGCAAAAATAATCCCTGGCCCTGACCCCACCCACAGAGTTTTTTAAGAAATGCTAATTGTATATAAAGGGATTCATGAAGTCAGTATGTATTTGTAGTTTAGTTTAAAATGCCTTAAAATTTATAATTAAATTATTGCTTCTCTGGGGACTCGTGTACATTCAACTTCCGGTGCATATGGAAATCGTGGATAATTTATCGCCTCAATTTTTATTTTTTGCTTACTAAATGTTTTAGAATCCCCCTGTGTAAGTACTAACGGGACAGAGATTCAGTGTCTTTTTTAAGGTTGATTTGATATTAATAATTACTTTCTCCTTTTGGGTTAAGCCTGGTATTGTATTTAGGGATGTTTTCCATTTCTTCTTCTTTTAAGTAAAGTTTGCCAATCAATTAAAATGTTATTTAGAGTTAGAAAGTGTTATACATTTTTAATTTCACTACTTTACTAGAAAGTTTCTGCTAAAAAATGTATATTAAAGTCAAGCTGAAACTTATAACATGATACCCAGACTATAGCATAGTGATAGTCCTGATTCTCCTGATAGTATATGAATGATTCATTTTAATAAAATTAATTACCTGATGACATTGATTATTTTGTTCATGCTTTGAATGGATTAAAAATTTCAATACTGGTGGTCACCTACTTATTTGTAATTATGAATGATGATGTTTGTTTTAAAAAGCTAAATATTTTATTTATTGACATAATAACCAATGGCCAATTAAACTTAATGATATTAATGTTAATTTTACTAACATTCCTGGACCTCCAATTGAACGGGATTTTTTTAGGGTTATTTGTGTGTCCTCGATAATTTTACAAAATTTCAATATTTAAATCATATCAAAGAAAATGTTAAGTCCTTATAAGGTAGTAGCGTTCTACCTTTTATCCTTTCTTCTATTTAATTTCCTGCAAGAGAGTTTGGGAGTAAGTGACTTTGACCACTTTGACTGGTGTATATTATATTTGTCTGTGTAACAAAATCTTGTTGAAATGTTAATTAAACTTAATCAAAATATCCATTTTTAGTGTAGTCGTAAAAAACATTCAAGCAATGCACCTAAAGGTCGGACTATAATGATTTCTGCACCTCCTCCTCCACCTCTACCCCCACCCCCACCACCACCACCACAGTCGCCACCACCACCAACCCCACCTAATCCAGCTCCGAAAGGAAGGTCTATGGGAAATCCTAAAACAACTCCAAAGCCAAAGGGAAGGGGTATGGGTAAGGTCGGGAAGGGTTTTTTGAGACCTATTCCAAAGAACCAAACAATGATTGTCCTTGCAGTAGAAGACTCAACGACCCTCACTCCCTTGTTGAAAGGGAGAGGGTTGAAAATGAACGATAAACCAAAAACCAGCAGACCTCTACCAACACCTTCTCCCAGATTCGAAGACTCCGGCCCTAGTGTTTTCGATAATGGTGTTAACGAATTGGATTATAGCCAAGTGTCAAAGGAGAGTAATGACCATTCTCAAATAGACGATCCTGCATTAAATATTAAATATGTTTCTTTGGATGGTGCTGGAGAGGGTTATGAAGGTGACGAATATGCGAATAGTTCAGGCTCCGATCCCTCAAATTCAGAAGCCATGATTGAATTTGATACAACCCCTATACCTAATTCTGAAGAGACACCCACTTCGGCAAAAGCCAAGCCCAAAGGCAGAGGTTTCACAAGTATAGGACAAAATACTGGTCAAGAAAAAGACGAAAACAGAAGGAAGCATTCCCATGGTCGAAAGTCTAAAAGTAGATCACATCGTCCTGGGCACTCACCTGAAAATTTTGATTATGACACTAGTGCCTCGAGTGACGAAGGTGAGGGTGAAACAAATAACAATTTTGCAATTATTCATTCCAAGGATACAAAAAGTCGAATCTATGACGAAGGTGATGCAATTGTTCATGCCAAGGATACAAAAAGTCGAACCTATACCGATCATGGTGATGCTATTATTCATTCCAAGAAGAAGTCAAGCCTATACCATATTCAAGACGTCTAGTTAAATCAGGCCCATCATAATCTAATCCAAGCTTTAAATTATTTTTTAAATTTATGTTATTTAAGTTCGAATTTTTGTTTAAATAAAAACACTATTGTACTTAGTTTTGCACAATTAGTTAAATGAAAAATTTTAAACTAAATTGCACACATGAACCTTGAAATTTTTAAAACATTTTACAACAATGGAGAAAAGTATACCTTTTTTTTAAACATTCCAATAAGATTATTTAGAAAGTGGATGACATTAGTTTGTCTTTGACTGTTTCCAGATGTACCAACAGTTAACTGTCTTATAAAAATTAATTTAACTTTTTCCGAACAAGTCTGCAATAAAAATAGTCAAAACAATTCATAAAATATTTATAGTCCATTGAGTTCATTGTAGTTATATTGCATTTTAGGTCGTTCTCCAAGTACTTGGGATGAGCTTAACGTTAAAAATTTCAGCATTTATCTTTGGAGTTTTAATTTCATATATTATTAACGATGCACATTCCGTAAGTAAATCTTTGATTTAAAATTATACACTGATTTACATTTACGAATCACATGCAATTTTCAAAACATAATTTTCGATAAATATTTCCATAAGTATATTTTGTACCAACCAACTAATATTATTTGTTTTAATTGTAGTGTATGACAAAAACAGATTGGATAAGTGTATTAGCATACCATTACTCACACCCTGAGAAATCTTCCGTATTGGAAGTTACAAATTTATACAATGGAAAGGACAGGAATGGAATAGATCAAGATTACAGTGAAGACTTGGACACAGATGAATTGGGGCCTAGGGAAAAAAGAAATGCGGAGGCTAGGGATGAAGCAGTGATAAATTTGGATGACGAAGAAGACGAGTTAGCTTTGGAGCGATTTGGTCGTCGAATTTTTAATAGTTCTGATGTAGAAAGTATAAATAAGACTGTAAAAGAGTTAAATTCAGGTTATTTTGCGCTAAAGAAGGCTTACGAGAGTCGAAAAGCAAACAAGGCGAATGGTACGACCGCTGGCAATTCCACAGATACAGCAGCAGGCCCTGCCGGAGGCCCTGCCGCAGGCCCTGCCGCAGGCCCTGCCGCACCCCCCGCAGCACCCGCAGAAGAGCCAGAAGACACTGGAACCGAACCACCCAAAGACGATTAAAAGGCAATTGTTACAACTAGTTTTGATTATCTCCCTTTCCGTTGATATTACATACATTTTCTAAAAATTTGTCGAATATTCAAGGATATTTGAATAAATTACTTATTAAGAAACGAAAAGAAAGTGAATTAGGTTGAATAGACAAAACACGCAATTTTTTATTTCAATCTATAAATACATCTCAAAGAACTTGAGATGTACAATAACAATAAATACAATTTTCTGAGTCTGATTCTGATTGCAAAAATTTGTTTGGTTTAGGTACAAATGGAATAATTGTACATTTAATTCGTATCTAGGTAGTATTTTATACAGATTAGGCTAAGATTTCCAGGTACTTATGATTCCTACGTCAAGTAAGAGGTCATTCGTCAATGTATACAAAAATTATTAACTCCTAATAAATTAAATTATTATGCTATAATTGTTTTTATAATTAAAAAAACAATAAAAACTAGTAAACTACCAACCTATTTGACTTCAACACTAAAATTCATGAATAAAATTGAATTCATAGTAACTCTTTAGAGTCATTAGCACTCGGATTACTTCAATTAAAACTCTCGCATACAAAAACTGTCACCTGGTACATTTAATAAATCTAAACTATTGACCCGAACTAGGTTTAAAAACTCCAATTAGCTAAATAGCCAATAGTCCAATAAATAACAAACTACACTATAATATAAGCTCGACTACTTTGTGAGATCTGTTTGGTACCCCATAGTCATAACATATTTACATTAATTATAAAAACATATAACCCTCAGTCAATTTAGAACTACAGTATTCCGTTTTAAACACAAAGAGGTAAAATATCTGTAACAATTGGTAATTACTGTGTTCAGCTTTCGAAGGTTGAGACTTGTTTTTCTAATTGTTGCCCTTCAGTAATTCCAATTGTATTCGAAATGAAGCTTTCTAGATATGATGACAAGGGGGATTAGATAATTCAATAATGATGGTAATGACGTAATTTGATTGTTTTAATCCATGGCATCAAATATATTTGTGTATTGAGAGGAGTCCGAATTCTCTCCTTCTGAACTCTCGTTGTAATCGTCTTTCTTTTCTTCCTCGGGAGGATTCAATATTCCAAGAGAGACCAATCTGAATTAGATTTGTAATATTGAAAATATTATTGAATTACAATTTAATTTGATCGCTAAAAAATAATGAATAATGGAAATAAAGGTCACGATCGGAGCTAACCTCTCAGGGCGATTAGAATCGTAAAAAGAGTATGAGTATAAGTTTTCGTTTTCGTCACTCCCATCACTTTGATTCCCTTGGGTTTCGATTTCTCTTAAAATTTTGTCCATAGTAAGGATAACCCTATGGGCATTCTCACAAGAGAAACACATTGGAGGAGTCATCAACAATACATTCTTAAACGATCCCTCATTAGCCATAATGATGTGTTCTTCTTTCATTCGGTAGCAAATAGTTTCTGCAATACTCTTTGCAGGCTTTCGTGTCTCTCGGTTGTATACTATTTCTACTCCAATCATTAAACCTCTTCCTCGAACATGACCTTTTCGGGTTAAAAGTAAAAATTACTTAAATATCTGAAAGAAATGCTGACATTTAATTTTTGTTCAACTACCTATATTGATATGGTTTGCAGCCAAAGCCCGAAGACCCTCTCGTAAAAAGGAACCAACATTTTTAGCATTTAGCATCAAAGATTCCGATCGGATTGTGTTAATTACAGCTAGTCCAACCGCAGAACTGACACTGTCACAATGGAAGCTCGAAAGTCTCTCTTGACCAAGGTGTGCTGCAATACTGCTTCTGGTAACAACTACTGCTGTTGGGAATCCGTTTCCAAGAGGCTTACCTGAAATATTCATAAATCTTCGTCAAGCAAATGCATTATAAATAGTGTAACTTTTGGTGAAAAACAATTACCGATGGTAATAATATCAGGTACAATATTTTCATGAGTTTGGAAGGACCACCAATTACTTCCAACTCGACCAAGACCCGACTGAGCTTCGTCAGCTATAGCCAATCCTCCAAGCTTTCGAATGTCCCTAATTAATAATCAATGTTTATTATTATGATAATCCATAGAATCTATATAATGTTTAACTTTTATTGTTATGGTTTAAATAACCGTATAAAGTCTTACAATTCGGTCCAACTTTCACTTACTTATAAACTGATTCAATCCAAGCCGAATCCGGTATCACGATCCCCGCTATAGTCATTATAGGTTCGCATATAAAACATGCCAGCTGCGATAAAATAAAATCAAAGATTAATTTGCTAAAGAGTCAACAATTTATGTTATCATTCAAACAATTATATTTCTAACTCATTCATAATTCTATATAAAACTCTCAAAATCATTTTTTACTTGTCGATCATTTGCTATAGCTTTTTGCATCACTTGACGGGCTTCTAATGAGTATTTCTCAACAGCTTTTGGATCTGACTCCCGATGCTTTCCTCGATAAAGATCTGGACATGGGACGACATGAACGTAGTCAGGTTTGCTTCCTGTAATAATTGCAAGCATAATTTAAAAATAGCTCATGTTTTATGTATTAAGTTAAGACTATTTAACTCAATTTCTGTTCAGTTTTATAACATAATCAAGTAAAGCTAATAATAATATTAAGAAATTAAGATTTCAAAATCTTCTTATGAATCTTATATGGTATTTAAACCTACTGTATAATCTTTTAAAAAAATCATAAAATGCATTTTCTACGCTGTAGAGACAATAGTGAAATTGAGAGTATGTATGTATACCTATACAGTTTAAACTTTAATAACCTACCTGGGGTTATAAATTGGCGAGGACTAACATCATTAGTCGAGGTCAAACTACCATGAAACTCTCTTTCCACTGCTACCACATCATATGCTTTGGTATATATTCGGGCCAACTGAATAGCCAAATCATTGGCTTCAGATCTGAAATTTTTTAAGAAGAACAATCACTTATTATTATTACTTTTATTATTGTAATCATCGCCACGCTCTTAGGCTTTTTCATGACCGAAAGGTCTACACAACTTTTGTAAACTGTAATTTTTCAAAATGTAATTATTATGATTTCTCAATCCTAAGAGTTTAGTAATGCATATTACTGAGTTGTATTATAGCTAACGAACACTTAAATACTGGCTGACAATGATATGATGTAAATGTCAATGTAAAATTGTAAAAATTAATACAGAAAATTGCCCTCTTCTTCTGTCGGCGATAAAAAGGATAGTGTGGGTGTAATATTTTTTTAATAAAGGCTTATAACTATCTTGTAATTATAATAAAGGAATTAGCTATGCATTATAATTTAGTAAATTTGCCATCATAATTATCTTATTTTATGCGGCTTACCCAGAGGAGACGAATAAAAAAGTGTCAAGTTCTGAAGGTAGAGTTGTCTTTAATTTTGAAATATATTCTTGGGCAGCATCACTCATTCCAATACTTATTGCACCCATTTGAAGCATTGCCTGCTTTCCTGCGTGAACCTGTTTTTTTAACAATTAAAAACGTTCTTTAAAAATAAAATTTTAGATGTTTTAAAATCAAAATTTGAAAAATGTATTATCAACGTACAACTGCAGGATGACAATGACCAACATGAGCTACACAGTTAACACAATCAAGATACTCTTCTCCTGTATCGGAATATAAATAAGTTCCTTGGGCTCGTATGAGTTTTATAGGTGATCTCTCAAAATGCATTCCACATGCTTTCCTGCAAATAAAATTCAAGTTTGTTTCAATTAAAAAATTAATTTAAATCAAAATACTTTAATTTTGCAAGAACTTACGGAATGACTTGTGATCTCAAGTTAAGAGTTTCTTCTCTGCTTAGAAGCAAAGAATTCTGAAGCTCTGTCAGTGTAATCGTTCCCATTTTTCAAAAGTATCAATTTTTAAGAAGACAATAAAGATTATAATTTACTTGAATCGAAGTCAGTTTATTTTTTACTTGGTCACAAATTGGTCGATATAGCTTTCATTTAATTGTTTTATTAAGAATTTGAAATCATGGTTGAGGTTAAGATGTTGAATGGAACGTTGATTCCAGGCGAGGTAATACAAAATCGTTCTGAATTTATCTTCCTATGGTCTACTAGTATTTATATCCAAGAAAAAGTAGTAAAACTGAAAGATAATGATCATTCAGTTTCCAGACGTGTGTGTTTGTTTCTTCTTATTGTCATATATCCCATTGCATCGTTATTATCTGCATATTTTGTATTTGCACCCAAACCCAAAAAGGGTCATCCAAAACGTCAAAAATAGGTATAATTGGCTTCACTTGTTACTTTTTATTTCTCAATGTTAATAACGTGATTCTAATCTATCATGAGTTTTGACAAATTAGAACTGTCAATATAATACAAGAAACACTATTTCGATTTGAATCCAGGTTTACTGCATAAGTTACCATAAATCTATACAAATTATATTTTATAATAGAATAGTTTAGTTCGGCTCATACTCGTGGTTTACTTCTATTGAATTAACAGAAGACACAAGGTTGTCCAGACTTGGATCGATAAGACATCCGGTTCAGGTACAAAAAATGATCACAAGTATAATTTTTATTTACTCCTTGGAATAAAAATGACCCGTTGACGAAAGACTTTAATTGATTGCAACTGTTTTAGAGAATGTACCCGAAACAAAGTCACTCACTCCGAATTAAAAATACACCCAATTGTAAACGTGAACTCCATTTGTTAGACGAGATTGAGAAATTGAAGAGATTTTTGTATGAATAGTTTTGATATGTTGAAACTTTTTAACCCGAAGTCATTATTCGGTTTGTCTCACGAGTTGAGTGATGCTTTTACAATGTGACTTTTTTCAAATCGAACCTTTTTACTTGATCATTAGACTTTCCAGAAAAGCCTTACACATGCAGTTTACACGTGAAATGTGCATGAAAAATGTTTTTCAGAGTTTAATGAGGGAAATGAAACCCTGCGTCATCCCATTCCTTTTACTAAGGGTATATAATAATCCTCTAATTACTCACTCTCATTAGTTGCACCATAAGGAAGGGCTTATAACGTTTTTAATCGATAATGAAGCCCAGACTTGAGATGTTGATGATTATACAAAGAAAAAACAAGATGGATTAAATTGATTGTTTTTCCAGTAGGGTATTAACAATTAACGTTGTGTTTGATGTTAAATGATACTGGATGGATAGCCAATATCCTCTGAATTATACATAGAATTACAACAATTATTATTCTTTCACTACTGTATGTTTCTGTGATTTCCAATTATAATTTTTTTCCTTAATCTTTTCAGTGTGATGTTTTTACTTACAAAATCAAATCTTAATCCAAATCGGAGTGAAATTAAAAACTATAAACTGTCGTCAACTGTAAAGTCAAACTCGAGCCTTGTGTATATTTTAGAGTGAGAGTTCATTTATAATGTAGGTTCGTCCACCTTGCATCCTGTAGATAAGAAAAATAAATGTTTTTTTTAGTTTCTTATGCAAAATATACATATTTTGAAAGTATGCTATGATATATATAACAAAATATGTAAAACTTGTTAGTTTTATCCTGATTCAAAAAAACTGTATTAATTTTGTATGATTTATGTTGATCAAATTCTGATCTAAAAGGAATTATACAATATAGATATAATGATACAATAGGATCCGACACGAGCGTGTGGTTCGTTGGATCAAAATAATTTTACATTAAAATTAGGCATACAATGACTTTTTTATATAATTTGTTATTATATATTTTGTTTGTCATGGATTATTGCACAACTTATTTTTCTGAATGAAATAGCGTTGAATAAAATATGAGTGTTCGTATGAGTTCATGGAACTGTTTTAATTTTGTTTTTCTTTAATAATGCCAACTTATGTAACCACATTTTTTAATTCAGAGAGTTCTTAAGCTTAAACCAGAATTTTTAATCCTACTCATAATTTCTACTTGTTAACAAAATCTATATTTACTTTTCATTTCGGAGAAGAGCTTAGCATTTTGTATTTATTATAGGTTTTATTTTTTTAAGGTTAATCTATTTAATTATTATCTATGTGTGTGTGTAAACCATAGATTAAACCGATCAAAAACTATAAATCTATTGTAAAAAATTTCATAATAAAGTTAATGGGTTAAAATGGACTTATTTTTATGTAATGTATACAAGGAGATTGAAATTAATTTCCTATATGACACTACTCATTATAATCAAAACCATAATCTTCTTCGTTATTAAGGAATCCAGCAACACAAAGAAGCTTATAATCATGAATTAATGCCGCAATTCAAATATTTATGCACATTTCATGCCATTTGTTGGCATTTCTTTGGCACACAATGGAAAACTGCAATAATATTAATGAAAATATGATCCATCAACAAAACCAAAAGATATTTAATCTTCTTTTTAGATGCGTGTGTTCATTTCATTTTTAATTCTATAAAATCACATTATATTATGTATGTATTAAATCAAAAGAGCTTTCAGAAGTTTATTCTTTCATAGTGTTAATAATGTTATTATTAATAATAATAATATTAGTGTTTCCGTATAATAAAAGACTTTTTTTAAATTTAATTTCCTTATAATTATGTCCTTTTGTCTGTAGTTGTGTTTGTGTATAATATTACGAAAGGTAATTGAATAATAATACTAGAAGGACTAAATACTTTAGTGTGTTGTGTTATTGCGACATTGTAATAAGGTAAATATGAGATTTTTTAAAGGTATTTATATGAATATAACTAATATTTGTTATTGATACTGCTGTTATGCTTATGTATGTATTGTGCGAGTTTTTATTTACCTCATTAGTTGATTCATTTATTTATCGTATTAATAAGGGAACAATTAGCGGATTGTTCATCCCTTGTGGCATCTTGTTAAGTATTGCGACAGTTGTGTGCTATTTATTGTGGTATATTATATCCAGCTTAATCTTAATAGTTTGATTGTGAAATGTTTTTTGTACCAATTTGTAACATAAATTGAATACCAGTAATGGTTTTGGTTGGTAGAAAGGAGACTGGTGATTGTGTGTTTTTGCCAAAGATGTAGATTTACAGTGTTTTTTGCCATTTATCCTAGTTTCCTAGTACCTTTTGGTATAATATGCTTCTATTGTTGCATTGGGATTTTGGGAAAAAATGCATGCATTATGCCAAAACGTAGTGCGTTTTTCAATAATATAAAGTGCATGACATGATTAAATTACTTTTGTATACTCTTTTCTTCTATAAAAACTCAGATATTTTAAAAACAATTTGATAAAGTAATTAATATCGTGATAATTTTCAGAAAAAGGGGCCGCAAATTCGAAAAATTTAGTTAACTTTTGGTAACAAAATTTTAATTTAAACGAGTTCAGTACATTTATAAAATACAAAACGAATTACTTACTAAAACTAAAGATAACTTTTGATTGCTCTAAAATATCATAAATTATTTAAAAGCTATGTGAAGTAAGCTTGAGATTTAAAAAAATTAATTTATTACAAACTGTCAATCACAGTACGTATGCTACACTTGTGTTAAATGACAAACGATCAAGTTAATTTGTTTTGACTGACAATGGCAGCTATAGGGAGCTGACATGATAAAATAAACTAAAGCAATTTTTATTCAGTTACAGAATGCTAAGTGGAAATCTTGATATATTAATGTGATTGATACCAACTCATAAATATGTTTAGATTGATTTACCGATTACAAGAAGACAAATGAACATAAAGTAAAAAGGTAAATGTATGCTAATATTTGATAGTTGAATATTTACGATATACAAACTACTTACAACATCTTACTTCTTCACGAGGAAAAGTAATAAAAACACTTTTCAAAGTACAATACAAGTAGTTTTATTAACTTGTAATTTATTTTGATATTAAATTGCCCTCATATAATGTACCTGATCAAGGGCTTCGTTTCAGGTTTTATTCTCAATTGCAAAACTCGATCAATAAATCTTTTTTTAACTTTTACTTTTTTCTCTTTAAGAAAGCATTCATTAGAAATCATGAATAAATCAAGCAAGCTGACTCTGAAGTAAGATCTTTTGAAAACAGAGATTCTTTGAGAGTTGACATAAAAATTGAACTATTTTTGCCAAACCCTTATATCATTTCTAAATAATTCGGAAAACAGTTCTAAAGCAAAAGCACTTAATTTATGAACAAACTGTATATATTCATTTTTGGTTTGTTGTTTCTAATTAGCTAAATATCATAAGTGCTTAATACTCTGTAACTTCTAACAGGTCAAATTCCTAAGGGGTATTGTCATCTATTTAAAATGTTTTTAAACCTTGAAAAATCCAACACGGTCATCGTCCCCTTGTCAAATATTCCATTCATTAATTCCCTTTCTTTTTTCAATCTTTATAATAATATAACACGTTATACAAACAATATTATTTGTTCAATACTCTTCATTCTTATTCTCAATCAGTCAGTTTAGGTTGTCATTCATTAAATTCCGTCGGTAACAAACGGTACAAAACGTGATTAACAATAATAGTCGAGTTAATAATTTACAAATGAAACAAGTTAGCCTTTTAAAATGTTACACTTTACTTTTTTGTTTGTTAGGTACAACAAACTCAAAACACTAGACACAAGTTTGTAACAAACATCAGATCAGATCAAAGATCACACACAAACTTAAATAATATATACAATATATCATGTATATGTGTTTTTTTTTTAATATTTGCACATGCATAATGAATTCAACCCACCAACAAGTTCTAGTGCAAAATCTAAAATGCATCCGTTTGTTATAATTTTATATTATTCGTATTCATTCAGACTATAACAAAATGGTATATGAATTGGAGCCAATGTGTCTAACTTTTGTGGTAGTGTCACATTTCACTTTCAATAATTTGATCTAACCCAGAAAGCAAAAGTAGTAAGACTGGTCAGTAGGTATAAAGAGATGATCTTGGTTAATACCAGTTGTTCTTGTTGTTACTTTTTTACTTGTTGTTTTTAATGATCTTTCTCTCTTCAAATGATGATTATAATATTACGAGGAATTTAATTATTCTTAAGGCTAATCTGTGTCTGCTACTGACTTACTGGTTATATTGTTACTAGTACACAGATGTATACAAAATGAGCTGAATGAACTCAAATTTTTCAACAAGTTTTTAATCAATTATTTATATTTAAAAAATCCAAAAAAACATTCTCTTTCTATTTGATTACAAGTTAATTAAAATTAGTTATTTCTTTAAACTTTGTATTTAAAAAGTTGTTACAGAGGAAATAAGCTTACAAATTTCTGAGGATGATGAGATATGATGACAGTGATCTGATAAATGACGTAGGATGGTTCTCTTGAGAGGACAACACACAGATATCACTTATCAACAGATAGTAATGTGGTATAAAAATATACCTACATACTGGTCTAACTTTGTGTCGTGTATATGTAATGGCACCTGAGATATCAATGAAATGTTTATGTCCAAATTCGGTTCAGGGAACGATAGGACTCAGTAACCTTTAGTCATTTTAATTCATTTTGCAAATCCACAACACAAGTAAAAATATGTCCGGGTAGATCAGAAAGAGATGTATAAAAATGTAAGTTTTTGACTAGAATGTTTTTATTTTCGGAGTGTTTAGATGAAATCAGGATATTAAAGTATAGTGTATGTAGTAGCAGTATAGTAAGAAAAACAACAATAATAATATATAACATAGCATAATAGTCGGGTAGTAGAGTATGTATTTCGGAGGATTGAATTGTCTGTAAAAGAAACCCGGGTGGAAGTTAGGGGTTTTTATTGGTCACCCAAAAGAACGGGGGCTTGTACTCTCTTAACTTTAAAAATGATGTATCACATGCACTTATACAATACGTAACTAATGATTTATATACCGAGCGTTAGGAAGTTTCAGTATTACCTTCTTCTACGTTTTACCTGTTGTATTAAAAGTGTTTCCATATTTCAGGTATGAATCAAGTTGAGTGTGATGCACTTTGTACAACAAACCTGTAGAACTTTTGGCATAAAATTATTGGCATTGTGTAAATAAATGAATGAATCCTCAGAAAATGATTCAGAATTATAAGAAAGCAGGTAAAAAGATAAAAAACATGATATGATACCTAATAAAATTTGATACGTTTCTGTTTCTAAAGACAAGCTGACATTTAGCATTATTTATCTATCTGAAATTATATCATGGTTCTATATTTAAATCGGAACGCTTTTGTAAACATAAAATGTGGTATAGGAACAAGGATGCAGTAAAAATATCCTATTTTATGATGTATTATTTTGTATGTAATTTTATTATTATCAACGGAAAGAGGAAAGTTATCAAACTTTTTTAATGTAATTTTATGTTCTAGGAAATTAAAAATGTTTTATTATTTTGTTATTATTAATTATTATTACATTCTTAAATGCTCTATATTTGAGGATATTGTTGCACTTGATTTAATTTCTCATTAAGTTGTTTTTTTAAATTGCCTATAGTTATAATTACAGTGTAAAGCAGAGGTAGTGGGAATTTTTCAATGTTGACAGAGTAAGAAAGTTAGATAATTGAAAGTTTAAATGCTACAATTAATTTGATAATAAATCTAGTAAAGTTTCTAATGTCATTTTATTATGTATAAACTTGATTTGTAAAAATTATGCTTTAGGATAAGAAAAGTTTCATTTCCAATGATTTTAGCCAGCTTTAAATAATTCAGGGTGTTTTTTAAACTCAAAAGGCTTAAGTACTAAATGGTTTTTTGTCATTGATAAATTATTCAATACTGACTAACAGAACTGAGCTTTAGTTATTTTAGGCTTTCAACATGCCTTTGCCGACTTTTATTATTCAGCTTAAAATTATTAGGATTATGAACCACCTTTTTTCATATGTGATACTGGAATTAAATTAATTTTATTAGCTAAAATATCCTATTTAGCTAAAATAGAGAAGTCTAAAAATAACTATAAAATGGATAGATGTGAAGGAAGTTTTGAAGAACTGTTGTTTGCTTTTTGCTTACCTTAAATCTGTACGAAATAACAAAATTCAATTGATGTGTTGTAACAGTTTCCCAATAACTTATTAAACTTTCACAAAATCCATCCAAAAATAAGTTTATTTATAATCCGTGTGAATGAGTTCCAACACAAATTGTTATATTTTACCCAAATAATTAAATTTCAGAATACCCTCTAGAATTTTAAGTTAATTATGTTTTGTAACTCGTGAGTATCATCACTGCGTGCAGTAGCTGTTATATAATGTGAATGGGATTATGATAAAAACACTTAAAATAGAAGGATGTTTATGGTGGTAGTGGTAGTGGTGGTATGTGATTAGGAGATTTAATGTAACTGGAACAGGCTGAGTACAACTATGAAAACAACTTTTGCATAAAAATGTATTTTTATTTATAATTTTACGTAACAAGCAAACATTCCACAATGCTATCAATATCATATGGATGGTGGAATGGCTTATAATAGTAATAAAAATTTAACTGGTTTTATTTTAAGAGGATAAAACAACAAGTTATTAACCAACGTGTGAGATGACATTGACTTTTTGAATCAAGGTCGAAATAGTGTTTAGTTTTAAGATATCAGTATGTGTGTGTGTGTGTAATCTTCATAATAATAATAAAACTCACACTCACAACATGGGTCAGGTGGAACATTTAGGTAGGCTAGAATCCAATGATGGTTGTGATAAGGAAAGTATAGTTAATTTTTTTATTTGATAACTTAATCTGGGAGAAATTCAATTTTTGTTCTTGGATTTTTATTGTTATTGGTGAGAAGAAATTGTTGTATTTAATTTAACTTAGCATTAGTTTTACAAGCTGGGTGAGAGATTTTTAGATTTATGAAGCTTTTCTGTGGACTCAACATCCTATAGGTCATAGGTTAAACGGAAGCTAATTGATAACTGAAGTAAGCCACAGTTTCAGATAAAGGAAAAATATTCTGTTCGCTTAAAGGGAAATCATTAAAATTAAAAACTGCATTCTTATAATTTACCTTCCCCGTACTAGACTGTTTCCGTCTTATTAGCTAATTCTTTTAATTTCGTCTCAATTTATGCAACAGCTGAATCCTAAGCCTTTATTATTATTATTACTATCAGAGTAATACAGTTTCATAACTCCAGTGTACATAGTAAATACGTGAAAGTATAATTGGACGATGTATTTCATTCATGAAGAAAATAATATTGAAATAAGTTTTAGGTATTTCACAATCATCTTAACTCTTAAGGAGAATCTCAGAATCTCAGTTTGTTGACTGAATTGAAATTTTACTGACAAAAGATGTTGCAATAAATGCAGATGTGACATCCACGACTGAACCACGTCACTCGATTTTCTAATCAAATAATATCTCATCAATAGCTCATTTCTCAATTGCATTAAGTAATTCTATTCTATTTCACTCTAATAATACTCCACTGCTATTTCCATTTTAGGTATGTTTTTCTAACTTACAACAACTACGGTCACTTTTAGCCAAATTTAGTTTATTTTGCAATTTGCCATAATATACCGTTTTTTTCTTGAGCATTATTTCAACATTTACTTAAAGAATGCCATAATTATTTTTTTAAAAAAAGGTAAAAAAAGACGTGTTAAATATCTGCCTAAATTTTTAATATAACCTTGAGATAAAAGCAAGTATCATAAAAAACTCCGATAAAAATTTCAATTTCAGAGACACACTGTTGGAACACGAACCATCATAGGTCAAACCAATGTGTTTCCCTGTGGAAACACATTGGGTCAAACCTATTAATACAATAAAATACATTAGATACTTTTTAATGATTTGTGAATGCATCTTCTCTCTCACCTATTCTAAATTTCTTATGAGACATTAAATCTAAACTCGTGTGACTTGTTTGATGTTATCAGATAGTTAAAATTGATTTCTCTTTCATTTTCATTCAGAATAGACTTTTGTCTACAAGGAATAAATAGTAGTAGCACGACTATTATATGCATGCTACTGCCTGTGACAAAGGTTACAGAGCTTGACAAGATGACAGAATCTCAAGGACGACAACTATTGATGATAATGATGCTTATGATATGATTCTATTATGATGATTTTAGACCTATGGTTAGTACTTGTGGATTTATTGTAATAAAAATAATGATAAAAATAACAATAATAAATAACAATGGTAGAAGTCTTAAGGTATCTAGTGCATAACGAACCGTTCACTTTTTTTCGTGTAATAATAATAGAAGCAACAGTAGTAGTAGCAGCAGCATTACTTTGTCTATTGGGTTATTAAGTACAATATTATTATAACTATCTATATATCATTACTAAACCCTTTAGGGTATTAAGAAACGATATAATTCAATTTTTTATTATTTTACCTTAGTTTTTTGTTAAATGATTGAAGTTGACATGTCCCTGTGTGGTAATAGATTCTGAGATATTGATACGGACATTTTGTACTATGCAATTAAAGCTGCAATATGATCAATACTTGGTATGCTGATTTATTCTTTTGATAATGGAGTCTGAAGCGGATGGAGAAGTATTTTTATTAATTGCTTGTGATCATGACAAAAAGAAAGGGTTTTTTTATAAGTCGCAGGCTTTACAATTCATAATCAATTCTTAAAAATTAAATGGGTTAAATTAATTACCTATATTTTAATAGAGTAGATTTGCTTTGTCGTAATGTGAATGAATGTGTAAGTAATTAAATTTAGAAAAAAATAGGTACAAAAGAGATTGAATAGAGGTAAGCTCGACAAGGAGGTTTGGTCCAATATTATTAAACTTACCCTTGAAATTTTTCTCAATTACTTGAATCTTAACTAATCGTGCAATCAATTTGTGTTGGTATTTGGTATTGTGGTAATTTCCCATGTTGTATTATAGTAATAGCAGTACATATAAGTAGAAAAAAGATTTAAGTAATGCCGTATAAGGAATGAGCTAACGATTAAAAATGGGTTTTGCTTTGCTTTTCCTCATAAAAAAATATGCCAAGTTGTGAGAAGTCTGCTGTGTCTGAGTTGAAATTACAATTTTTGCAATCGAATGTGTAATAAGTGTTTTGTCCTGTCCTGAAAAAAGGTTATTATCAGTTTAAAAATGTTAAAATGAGTTTCTAACATGAAGAATCGAGAATGAGAGTGGCTTTTGAGTAAAAGTGAAACTTTGAAAAAGTTATTGCATTGAATTGTTGATCAACAAAGGAGTGGCTGGCCGGCCGGTTTACCTTTAGGTCTGTAGACTGAGCTGAGATATTATAGAAATTGTATTTTAGATTAGAATAGAAAATCCACTATGGTTAAAATGTATTTGCAAGTCTGATACACTTTGTATAATATGTGATACTACGAACTACTATGCAATATAAGAGATAAAACATTAACTGTTATTGATTAAGGGTTACGAGAGGCTGTAAAGAAAAAAAACCATACAAAGGATTAAGGATTATTTTACTGTGACTGTGAACACGGGCTACTTTTGCAAAGTTTTAAAAAAACGTGTAGTATAATAAGATGTAACATTGTTCATAAAATGGAAATGAAACTTGGATACATCCGTACCACACCTGTGATGAAGATTATAATTGTGGTTTTATTTATCCTCTTGAGAGAGTATAATGATTCGGATTGAATAAATCAGAGTTGATTAGAATAGAATAAGGAGATAGGATAATATAGGAATGATTGTTGTTCTTATTATTGAAATGGAAATTGTAAATTGAAGATTTTTGAAAGATGAGATGCGATGCTATATACTAATTATGAGTGGGTATTTTTGTTAGCACTTGTGTACATCTTTACAGCTTGTTGTATCGATGCATGAATTACATATGGAAAAGTAGGTATGAATTGTATATGTACATCTTTAACAATGGAACGAAACAAGGAATGAATAATATTAAGAAACAAGGAGTGGTGGTGGTGGTGGTGATAGTTATAAATAATAATAGTAAATACTGCTAAGAAATAATTAAGAGGTCAACCAACTGTGTCGAGAAGTAGAGATGCATACATACGCAAGATGAGGATTTATTAGAATTATTAGAAGAGTATATTGTTACTTTGTAATTTTTAATCTTTAAACTGTGTGTGTGAGTGAACAAAAGAAAACATTTCGTATAGGGATTATTGTATTGATAAAGGGATTGTGATTTGTGATAAGTGAATGATAAAATATAATACTTGGTTTAAGAGATTTTAAGAAGTTGTGAACTTTTTTTGGCTAGGGTGTAAACTTTTTGTTTAATTTTGAGCAAAAGTTTCGTGTTTTTAAATTTAACTTACGGGAGAGGTTGAAAAATTTGTTTTTTTATCGTATTCATTAAAAGACTTTGTGAAGAAGAAGGGAAAAGATGATTGATTAGTTTATTAGCTGAACTGTCATAATCATAGTGACAAGATGTCAGGAAATTATTACTAAAATGTGAGATAGAATAGTGAAAAAAATCATTTAAAAAGTAAAACCTCCGATTACATGTGTAAGCTCATGAAAAACTTAACGACTCATTAGGTATAACTAGTATCAAAGCCCATTGACCAATAATTAAAGACACTAAGCATTCTATAACACAGCTACTAGCTAACCAGAAGCTACTTGTTCATTAGTCAGTGTATGGGTAATAAAGCAGATGATCAATTGATTATATATATATAAGTTTAAATATTGAATAGGTATTAAAAATTAATGGTTGATGATGATAGTATTAGTGAAGATTGGAAATGAATGAATGAATGTATGTCAGGTCAGAAAATGAAATTATATTGAGGCCAGATCTGCCCAGAGGAAAGGAAATATCTTAAGAAAAAGAAGTTATAATATTATAGATTTTAGACATCTCCTTCTACTACAATCCGTTCGGCCACTCCACTACTACTACAGCCATAAGTTGTAGTAGTATTGTTACTTTACTATTGCTACCACTGGCTGAAACTTAACTATCATCACTTGTTTATGTATTGTAACATTGTAAGTATGAAAAAGAATCACAAGCAAATAATATGAGATTATGGTCAATGCAATAATAATAAACAGTTCAAACTGGTATAGTAAAGTAGCGCTAGTAATAAACTTGCATAGTAAAAAAAACTTA
>JAQGAA010000436.1:0-22707 GCA_034696425.1 Isotoma viridis
GTACTGAAAAATGTTAATCCTAATTGAACTATCCTTTAAAATTGTGTTTCATTACTTATTTTATACAAACAAACAAACTTATGCAATCTTTTAATTTTTCTCATCATGTATTTGCTAATTTTACCATTCAATTATTATAATTATTATTCGGACTTATTTTGTATTAATTGGGATGATTGGGCTACGGCCATATCAATAAACCATCTATCTATCTATCTATCTATCACTTGCTTATTGAATTCTGTTCTCAACCGAACATTGAATATTATTTCGGTTTTAAGAGTTATTTAATGTACAACGAAAGAGAAATTTATTATGATAACTCTATACAATTTTCGGTCTAGGAGTCTTATTACTGTCTCATGTGTCTCTTCATGATCTTTATAATTTTGTCTTATATCTAAGAGCATAGAGGTGAACTGAACTGAAACTGCTCTATTTCAATTGAATAAAAACAAAAATTCCGTATAGAGGTTTTTTCCCTGTAAATTTTATTAAAGAGTTTCGTCGATGTCAAAAAAAATTAAGACAAATTCTTAAAAAGTACATCACAGAAGACGGGAATGCACCTAATGCTTGAATTCAATTTGCCGTCTAAGTAACATCATGTATACCCATAGTATTAAATTTAGTATGGATTAGTGCGCCAGTAAGGCAAACAAGGATGTATGTAAACATTTTGAGATCTTCCGGTTCTTCCATAAATATTTCCCGTCGTTAAAAGTCCAATAACTTGTTTATTCTCCGAAAATAAAGAACTAAAGAAGTGAATTCAATATAATCTCAACATATATAAGCATGTGAAATACTTTCCTAAGTTATAAGCAAGGGGTACTTTATTTCTCCGAGAAGGGATATAAATAAGTAGGCTAATATTATGAAAGTAAAAATGAAGGAGTGACAGATACTGATACATCGGCCGGCGTTACTTAACTCATCTTAACGAACAACTTTACACGCATTACAAATAGTTAAAGAAGCAATCAAGGAAGTAAGCTAAAAAAAGAGAAAAAACTCTACTACTTACATTTTGTTTAGGTTCGGGCTGTTTGCGAACAGTAAGTCTGGAATGCTTCTCAGCCGGTTGTTGCTCAGTCGTCTGAAAATGTAAACAAATATTTTTAAGAGGTTTTCTACCATTGGAAACTAGCATGTTGGATTTTCATAGCTCAAAGTCTCTATTTTATGTTTTTCTCTCTCTTTTTCATCTGCGTTTAAAGACCAACAATTTTCTCTGAAATAATTCTTATCATAAACTTATCTTGATAGTTCGTTCAATCCTTTAAAATATTAGTGGTAGGTAATGCATTATGTTTGAAGTTTAAAGAGAACGCCACGTACGTTTGAGGGAATGAATTGCAAGGTACAAATAACCTTTAAAGAAATGATCCGGATTTACTTTGCTTTCTGAAAGTTGGAAAGTTTATGTACATTTACAAAAAATGCTTACAGAGCTTCTGCCATAGTTTACTCGAATATGATAAGATTTAGTTGTCAATTAGGCATTTGTCACGCTCTTAAAATGTATTCTGCCATTGAGATTTTTCTCTACTATTGAGAGCTTAAAGTTGTCAAGCAGTTAAATAAGTATCAAAGTAAGAGTGGTCAAGAATGATGGGGCTGGGACGTTGAAGAGTACATGGAGCTGCTATTTAGTTTATATGAGGCCAAGCGTTACGCGATATTGCAGCTATTATTACGACAATTAAGAGCGTGAAAGTGAAATGCGCAAGAAGTTTATCACACGCAATTTAATTGTAACATGGTTTAGCTTTTTGCTTGGACGCATAAAAATGCAGTTTCAAGCCGTATTTCTTGGATTGTAGTAAACAATATCAATGGTATTCAATCCCTGTCGTTTTCAAATCCATTTATATGAATAACGATTAATATTCTGCCACATTTGGTCTGGTATTGTATAGTGTATTGTAAATTGTAATATAGAGAGTGTAATGTAGAATGTATTGTAATTATATGCACACTGCAAATGCCATTAGTGTTTGACTGATCAAGTTAAACAAAACATAATCAACTTAATATATTTTAGTATCCCAATATTTATCATGATTAGCAACTAGTGATTAATCAATCAAAGGTCAAAAGGAGTATTTTTAATAAAAAATTCAGTAACGTACTCAGGGTCAGGACTAAGAATTAATCAGAAGAAAGTCCACATTTTTACTGACGAAAGGAACTTTACTGTACTCCATAAAGACTTATTAGCATAGGTTTGACTAGTAGTGCATATAGACTAAAGAAAAATGTTATCAGTTGCATGCAAAGCGTACAACAAGCTGTAAAACAGGTTTCTTTCAGAAAATTTTCAGAAATTGGCACGGTGTGAAATTTTACATTGGATTAGTTGTAATAGCCATTTAATAATGTACTGACGGTTTTGCGTTTAACCGCTTTACAAGTCTATAGTACTCAAAATTCTAGAGATTTCAGTAAGAACTTTCATAAAATGGTTTCCGTAATGTCATCAAATTATTGCATCAAGCTACGACACAGGTTTAGATTAGTCCATAAACAATCCTAGTAGTACGGCAGTAACAATGCACCGTGTTGTAATCACACTAAAGGCTTTTGGTGAAAACTAATGTCTTTCGTGTCTAGGTTCTTGTATTTGTTCTGGAGCAACTAGGACAACAAACTGAGTTCAGAACAATGCTGCAATAACTGTCCTCATAAAATAGCTGAGATATTGAAAAGTGAGCATGCACGTTGGTCTTGTAAAATAAATTTTTATTCTAGACAACTACAACGGGCTATTTTCTGACAGACGTTTCTTAAAAGAGCCACAATCGCGATGGATTTTAACCTTTAGGGAGCCTATAAGCAAGGGTGATACCTTTATTGTCTTTTCTCTCAAGCAACAGAAATGAGTCCATGCATCGTCTACCACCAACAGGCAACAACAACCAGCCACCACCAGTATCTGGCCATTTAATAGCTAATACAATTTGACTTTACATGAGTTGAGCCATCTCAACGTGATATATTATTTGTAAGCTAGCTTAACGCTGCCAGTTCCTTAAGATTTTCGGACTTAACCCGTTTCTAATCTAAAATTCCACCGGTTATCCGGGTAATATATTCTGCGTAAGGTGAAATTAAAACTTGGAACTAATACTCGGGGGGATTTGACATGAGGCTTTATTACAAAGACGGCTTTTGTTAATACCCATGTAAAATTACAAACGTAGGCAACCACCAACTATTATTACTGCCACCCACCTTTAAACTACATGTATGCAGTTAGTAGTATTAGGCAATGTATAAAATACCCTTTAGAGTAAAACTGTAATAAATAAGGTAGAAAGTGAGCAAGAAAGTAATGTGGGAACCGGAATCAGAAAGGGCATAAACCCAGACCTCTAGTGAAATAAATTTCGTATTCAGGAAGTTGGTGAGAGAACGCGAAAGTCGTCGTGGTGAAGGAACAAGAGTAAAATGTCGTGCCATGTCCTGAAGAAAATGATTCCTCCTTTCTCTTATTCTTCTTTCTTACCTATTTTAAGTCAAATCTGAATAATAAACAATCTTCTGAATAAAGAACAATCACAAGGAAATACTATATAGCGCATTCTTTATTTTTCAGCTTTATTCTTTTCATCTGATACCTTTAGTTAGGCAAATCCTTTACTATTTGTGTCTTAAAAGATAGGATTTTATCATGATCTCTAGCTTTTTTACAAGGGATATATATTTACGACCCAACCAATTAACGAAAAGTCCGATAAAAATTAACGAAAATACCAATTGTAAAAATCTGCAATAAATTAATATTCGACCCAATTCGGGTAATAAAACTCCGAGAAAATTTAACAAATATACCAATAATATCAATAAAAAGCCCATTACCGATTTGAGAATTTTCAATTGTAATAAATAAACTTTTTTACGAAAACGATGCAATGGAATAGAATTACATGATTACTCGTGTAATTCATGTAATTCTAATATTCATTGTAGCATATTCATGTCAAGCCAAAGTAATTTGTTTTCAAGTTCATAAAGTTTGATTAAGGTAGGATTTAACCAATAAAAGAAATAATAATTTTCTAACACTACATATTGATTCCCCTTAATCGTAATTGATTACATTACAATCTTCATAATACGAAAGCAGTTGGACGTTACAAAAATGTATTGGAAAGTTGTACATTAGTCATTGGGAGTTTTCTTAATTCGGTTGGAATTTTCATTAATTTATTGCAGATTTTTACAATTGAAATTTTCAATAAATTTTGTCGGACTTTTCATTAATTGGTTAGGTCGATTAAATACATGCATTTTTACAATATAGTTTCCACCTTCCTGTCGCCAATTGTTCCCTTGTGATAACAATAGCAAGGTTTTCTCTAGTAAAATAGAAAAATACCTAGCCTTGATACGAGTATGTAAATATTTAAATAATAATAATAGGTTTAGAAATTTTTCTTTGCATGAATGCATCAAATATCAATAGCTGGATCCCGATCAAGATGAAGCCGAATTTAAACCTTGCTTACTTTATTCCAATACAAAATTGTGACGATGATGAAGATGATAGTAAAAACCCTTAATTTTTAACCACTCTACTAGGATTTCCTTATGATATGAATCTGATATAGGCAATAGGGAGAGAGTGTGAGTGATGTAAAAATGTATACTAATACGGTAAGAAGAGGTTCTTCTTCAATGGTACGAGATCCCCTAACAACTAATAAACTTGAACTTAAACCCCTTCAGTGAAAAAAAAACTATAAGGGGACCATGGGTGGCTATCACGGTAAAACGTCTCGTCTTATTATTACTATCATTATTATCATTATCTCTTGTTCGTTGATGTAAAAGTTGTAATGGGAAAATCCATCCTTCATCCTCTAATAAAATAAAACAGCAGCAGAGAGCTAACAAGGAATCATGATGATGATGATGATGATGATCATTATTATTATTATTATCTCTCTTACTCTGGCCTGCATACATACCTACGGAGAGATACACCCTAGCTTATTATTTTACACGCATCATGAAAACAAAGGGTCATCCATTTTCAACTAGACAAACAATCTCCTTCAATTATGTAGATTCTCTGCCCAAAGAAAGAGTTATGTGGCCCTGTCCAACTGAACCATGTTCATTCATAAAGCCACTAGAAAAAGGCCCTTAAGGTTTCATTGTTTTCAAGGAAAGTAAAAATTTTGAATTGATCTTTGTTGATTGTTTTCGAAATCTTATATAAGATCAAGCTTCATTAGTACCTGAATGCTGATGAAATTGGGAAAAGCTGCTTGTAGAACGATTTTTATGACCAGATGAGAAACTTTTTATGTATTTGAATTCTTAAGTATAAAAGCAGAGTTTGTATGAACCGGATGAATCAAACAAATCATATGTCGGGTCAGGCTTCTGAGGGTTTAGTTAAGGCTTGGCAAGGACTTTAAGTTAACTTCATAACCAAACAACTTTTTGAAAGTGACCATCTGCATTGTGAGAATTTGACTTCGACTAAGTTTGATACATTCCAGAAGCATATGATAATAATGTGATAAAATAGCTGTTTGTTTTACAATTTCAAATGGAACTCAATTGATGTACAACATAGCTTTACTGAAGATGAGCCTACCATCATAATAATATCTTATCTGGACAAGGATCTTTTATTTTCGTATATTATCTAAAAATAAATCTACTACTATGTAAACCAGATAAGATCTATATCTATATGTCAGTTTACGTGAATACTTACATACATAACACGGGCAAAGTTTTACGTTTATCATTCGTATAGAGATAAATTATTATTGGTATCGTTAAATTTGTATTGGAGACGCGTGCACAGTATTTTCGTGCAGATGTTCCCATTGAAAATATTTCCCACTGATGGGAAATTATTACAGATTACAGATCCTTCCATTTCGATCATGATGTCAAAGGATGGTGGTTGAGAATTCTGAATCGGAGGTAGAAGGTTGAATTAAAATCATCATCACCAGTTATTCATGTATAACATTATCTAGTATAAGTAAATGACAGACTTTACACACACACAATGGAATAGGTTGCTGTTGGGTCTACCCTGTGAGTTGTTGGAAATAGGTGACAAAAGACGGATTAGGTTTTGGGATGAAACATTAGCACATTTCATTATTGCATTTACCGTACAAATGATATGAGATACATTGAGATGATAATACTCATATCCGGATCATGTATGTATCACATACAAACATCCACCCGATCTCACCGACCATGGATTCAGCACGTACATTTACAATAAATAAGTTTTGGAATAGTCCCTTTGCGATGGTAAATATCACTACTATTTTTATTATTCTTTTACGAAAGATGAATGAGATGAATACGGCTTTGCATTCAGCTCTATGATCCAAAAAATCATCCTCCTCATTCAACTGCTTTATGCATTTATATTGTGAATTCACTGATCAATGCCTGTTGCTTATAGAATTGCTATGTGAAGTTTATAACAGTAAGACTTGTAAGACTCTACTAATACCACTTCTGTTTATCCCACTCAATAAACTATTAGCTCGAATCGAACTAGTTTCTCTCATCCCTCCACCCTCGAGTCTTAACAAATGATTTCATCCGGGTTTAAGTGCTGGGTTTTCCAGCATTCTTGTTAGAACTGGAGTTCCCAGTTTCAAAACTGACTTGCTCTTTCATATTATATCATATGCAGTCATATATTCCATGTAAAACTACAATTATTGTTATGTACCTGAAATGAAACACCTTAAGTTTATTTATGGTGGGCTTATTTCTGATTGCCAGATTGGAATGTTACTTTTATATAATTAATTAAAGGGATTGAGAGAAACCACTTTTGTGAAGAATTAAACTACTAATAAGATTAGAATTAGCTGTACAGTACAGTGCTATATATGCTGATGGCTATTTCTAATTAAAACTAAAAGACAAACTCAAGCTTACTTAAATACTTCTAGTAACTCGTGCTTAAAAATCAACCAAAATGACCGTAGCGGAAAAAAGTGGGCTGCCTAAAATACTAAAAAAGGTCAAAAGTCACTAAATTGCAGGTTGGAGCATAAGATTGGATTGGATTGATGTACATACATTGATTGTTTATTTTACGTTGATTTTCAATTTCAACGAGTACCACGGCCAAAGCATCTTGTCTATTAAGTTTAATATAACGAATAAAAACTTGGACTGGAACTGGAAACTCTACTAGCGTGTCTTTGGCTGATTTTATTGAGATTTCAGTATGAGCCATGCCATATATAGTTGTACTACTTATGCTAAAATGGGAGAAAGTTCTGAAAGTTTTTCCAGTTTTAGGAAATAGAGCACGACTTCAGCAAATAGTTATTTTATACGTGTACCCGATCCTATGAAAAGAAACTAGTTTTTCAAGCCGAATTTGCTCTTACAATCACCAATAAAAGAATCACGAGCTGTGTAGAACAGATGAAGCAGTTTAAGTCACCAAAAGCTGTTCCCTTGCCATCATACATTTAAAATTAAGGGCAACTTTCAGTTGAAGAAGTAATTTGAGACAATTTATGAGATAATTAGCTTAGGAAAAGGAATATAATCATGGAAATGTATGCATATTCCTTTATCATCGAAGAGAATACAATTCATAGAACCTATCACGCATAACGAAATCATATCTGTTCCAAAATTTTTTACATTATCTTCTTTGCAGCATAACATTAATAAAGTAAAACACAGCAATATTATAACACTTTCAACTGTTGTATTTGAAGATTTTAAGACCTGTTCTCAATCCATCTATCCTAACTGGTTTATATTATCCCTTATTTCTGAATAAATAATTCATGTCATGTAACGAAGCAATAAAGTAATTATTGCAAATTTTATAGCATCCCGTAACTGTTGTTGCATTCTGGTATCCATCTTCCATACCAATAATAAACATTCATATTTTTCATATTGTGAGATACTTTCAGCCAATGGTACAGGATTTTTAGATTCATAGAACAGCTTATTTAACTCCTCCTAGGACAGATCAAAGTTCCTAAAAATATTAAACTGACCAAAGCTTAATTTATTTTAAGCCGGCTGTAATACTTCATCGTTTGACCCGATCCGTAAAATTAGCCTAATGTAATAAAAATGGCTATGTGTATAAATATTCCTTATATAAATCCAGTTTAACAAGGACTCTGATGTATGATACAAAAAAAGATTTACTTCTCCTAAAATCGGAAAGTCCTGTAGCACATAATAATATTTAATAACTTGGTTAACTTCCTACTAGGAGTACTTATGCACAATTAAACTAACAACTTGTTGTTAGTCGATGGTACAATAAACATATAAAAATTGGAGTTTATAAAATGTCGCTTTTCTAGCATTATTGTTGTTTAATAACCTAGCCTAGCCAACTTACACAAATCCATCAGACATCATGCTGCCAGATACTTAAATGTATTCTCTGAAATGGAAAGATAATATTATACTTTGCCTGAGTATCGACTCGGATGCTACGATACATTGAACGAACAGAATTTTCAGATTATTCAGGGAACATCCTGCAATAAAGTCGAGAAATAAACAGGGCAGAAACCCGCACTGCCCTTATATTATATGTAAAGCCGTGGAAACAGTAAATAAACGCATTAAGGACTACTTAAACCACGACTTGTCGAAAGGTATGTTTATCGGATTCTCAAAATATTATGTGCCAAACATTAGCATCACAAAATAAGATCAACTCTAGAAATCTTCATTCATCAAATTGAAAATATTCCCTGTACGTATGTACGAAGAATGAAAGTATTAAGTTCAAAAGATCCTAAGATACATGAGAATAATATAAGCTTTTTTTGATTACGTATTAAAAGTAGGTATCTTTTTGTTAGTTGGACTAAATTTATAGACGCATAATATGTTTCCCCGTTTCTCCATTATTACATTTGCAGAATTCAGCTTACCCATTCAAAAACTTCACATACTGAGTTAATTCAAGCAGTGGCACTGGTTATGTAGTAAGTAAGAAAATAATTCGACAAAAGTGATGACGACCAGCCTGAATCATTCCAGCAATAAAATCTGTCCTTTGAAATCCCAAATCGGCAAATTTTTATTCCCAAGTTGAGTTAACTACTGAAGGTAAAAAGTAGAACTCTTACTTCTAGTCTCATTCCCTTCATATACATGCGTACAACCAATGGATGAAGTATACAAATTCTGTTTCCCCATAATGCGTTTTCATTTGATGACACAACTCTGAATTGAAATACCTAAAGTTTGTCGAAAAGTATTGACTGCGTATATAGCGAACATGATTCAGGAAATGTAGCTGTTAAAAAGGTAGAGACACAACAGATATTCAGTTGCTTTTACCGAATGGTGAACTATCTGAGCAGGGACACACTTGGCACGCGACATTCATAACTCTGGATCCCTTCTCTCTTGGGACTGTGTCATTGCTCTTTTTAAATTCACAACAGGCAGCCAAGCACATGGGCTAAATGGATATTCAACGACCCGATGCTATCTAAGTGAGCAGGCCACTTCAGGAAAGGCAACAGCAAGCAAGGTTCTACAATTGTTGTGCATTGAATTGAGCTTTTGAACTAAGCAATTCCTTTCTAAAACTTCGTGTTCTATTTTACGTCAGTTCGTACCATTTTCATGGCTTTCCTTAAACCTTAGTATCCGTATGTTGAATTTTTCATTTTACATTTACAGTGCTAATGGTTTTTCTTACTTGAAAAGCGTATCAAATCATTGTCCAATTCAGGTTTAGTTCGATTCCACAAACGTAACTCATTGACAATAAACTGTCTCAGAAAAAAAATTGCGAAATTGTGTCTCAAAGTCTTGAATTTTTTAAACTATCGAATACTGATACTAGTAAATCACACAACAGAAAATATCAAAGCCTTTCTTGCTTTTATATGACCAAGTATGCTTGCTTCAATATAGAAAAAAGACATTCATTTTTCATTTTCCCAATGGCAAGTAATATGATTAAAACGTGAGGGGGCTTGTTATCTTAGACAAGTAAGATTGGACCGCCAATTGTGATACAGAACTGATTGTACTAACCAGTTATCAAATGTAAGAGTCGGCCTGCTTGGTTCACTCATTTAAGTATATGAAACCCTAATAATTGGATAGAGTGAAGTTTGAATAAAACAATTCACATCATAAATTAAAGAAATCTTACAAGCTTTAGCGCCCACAGATAAACATTTTGATAATGGTTGATGTTCGATCAAAACAGACAATAGATGAAATATAAATTTCCTGCATTTTATCCTGAATGTTATTAGAGTACAACTCCAGAATTCACTTTGCAACAAAATTTGAAACTCAATGCCTATGAAATGCTCATAAAACGCAAAAACAGGGTTTGGGAATAAAAAAGTGAAGGGTTCACATTAAAGTGAACAAAAATTACCTGGCGGTTTTTGTAAGCAAAAATATGGACTAGAAGATCAAAAACATTCAGAAGTCCACAACAGATCATTGTCCGTTGAAGATGGTCATAGCTGAAGATGAGAGAAAAATTGTACAATTGCCTTCGTAGAATTACCGCCGATCAGTATGGTAGTAGCAGTAGTAAACTGATCACTTTCACTCTACTGCTTTCCCTTTCCTCTACAAGGACTGCAACGCTAAACTCTAAATTTTATTTAGTTGTGGTAACCCAATTCGCTTTGAGTCCTTGTTGAGTGGTCAGAACCACCTAGCACTTAAGTTTAGTATAACTTTCCTATTAAGCGAAGGAGAAAGCTTTAGAATGGAATGATCAGGCAATATAAATGGGAATGATCTTTTACCTTCTAATTCTGCTTTTCTAGCGTTTTTTTAAATTCGAAGGGTACTTGAACATTTACTTGGTTTCTTATAGATTTTTATCGCTCAATTTGAACTCGAATATAATTATGTAACTTAATCATTATATCTCTCTTTAATCTTCCCTGATCAAGCTTAGGACTTCAATTCCATATAAGTCGGTTTGTAAAACTTGAACATATGGTTCAATATAAAATTTGGTGAAAGATTTTCCCATCGTAAAACAATATTCTTTACATACAAGCTACATAAAACATGTAACAGATATATAAAGTTCATCTGGGCAATCTAAGAGGAAATAGGGAGATAGTCACGAGTCATGGATGGTGTGAGGTGTGAATAGAGAAAGCAGTAAAAATGTCCACAGCTGAGAATCGGATTAACATTTCTCTCAGAAACAGAGGAGTTACAATTGGCACTCGAGTCAAAGAGGGAGCGGTCCCTAAAGAGACTGTGAGTTTTTCTGTTGAAGACACAAAATAACCCTTGTAGACACAAGATCTACGAGAGTAGTTCATTCAAACATGATAGGAAGTAGGAAGTACCAACTACCGGGCAACAAAGAACCACTTCGTTTGGTCCATTGGCTGCAGACTTAATACATAACAACGAAAAAGAACATGTATATCTCTATAGTTTGTACAGATAGCTTTTTTTACTTTTTTCCAACGTTCTTATTCCATCAGTGCTCAATTACGGAATTCCGTGCACGATAGCCTTTGGCTTGTTTCAGTTTATCGTTGTTACTAAACCTCTAAGTCTTTTCCAATCGTTCTGCCTTGTTAACTGAAAAATTGTGAGTTTCTTAATATTTACAGAATACCTTGAAGTTTACCACCTAGGGCTTTTAAAACTAAGATCATCACAAGAAGCTCTCCACTATCTTTATGCTTCACTATTAAAATTGTTTTATTATTACCTGGATCTTTCATGTTATGGTTATGACATGACTTGACTACGATCCTACAATAGATTTAAAACAGAATTGGAGTTACTACTACTAGATTATACAATGTTTGTGAGAGAAGTCATTCAAATATCATTTTCCCGATCAATAGAAAAGATAATCCATCAATGTCCTTGTGACTCAAATTTAATTTAATTTTAATGCTGAAATTTATATCGTTTATGAAACCGTAGTAGTTTATGACCAAGCCAAGTATATGTGGCATATTTTTCAGAACTAAAAAGTATACTAAAAATGAACTTTTCCTAACAAACTGCATTTATTATAGTTGAGGAAAACCTTTTATCAAACTAAATAGTATACTAACATTTGCCTGAGCTTAAGAAGAGTGAAACTGAAACCAACGATGCATAATATCATAGCACTGACACAATCAAAACGATACAAACTCAGACATGACTTTCTTAGCCTTCTTCTCTCCGGCTCCAACGGGGCAAAAGACGACATATAGGATTAAGGCAAAGTTAGTAATGGGAAATGGGGATGAGAATCTACCACGATCAAGAGAAGAGTCCGTAAAAAGAGATAACTCGAGGCAGTTCAATAAGAAAATTTTATTGTTACGTGATCTCCTCTCTAATGCATTAATGGAGAACAAAAACAGGGATTCACTCACGAGAAGTCGTGCACCTCAATATAACCTTCTTTCTTGTCATTCAAAGGTGAAGTTTAGATATCTAAAAAAGCAGTCTTGGTACAAAGAAAGGGGCACAAATTTAAAGTTGAAGACTACGAGATGGGTCTATCCAGACACTCAAAACCAAGGACGGATGATAGTTAGATAGTGGCAGTTTTACTATAAATGCGCTAAGCTATTCAAGCACGTAAAAACCTAAGTACAATGTTATCAATATCAATATAAGCTGAAAAGGTGAGAGAGAGATGTGCTTGGTCAGACCAGCCAGGGACTGAAATATACATACAAAGTTCCTGTCTAAGAACGTTATGATACTTTGCCACAAGGCAGAAAGGGTTTCTCATCTTTCCATAATATAAATATTATCATCAAATTCTAAAGTTACAACAACACAAAGTAACTTGCATGCTCTTTAATCCTTCATCTTTTACTACTTGAAAGTTTGTTTTATAGGTAGTTCAAACATATCCAAGTACCAACTATCTGTTCATGATTATGTATATTTTATTCACTTCATCAAGTTTCTCTCCTCTTTGATCTAACCATGAGATCATCAAGACGTCTACCTTGAGATTTCAATGAATAACTAATCACAGTAGAAGTAGCAGTCAGGAGTAGCAGCAGCAAAAAGCTAGCAGTATGGACGATACGATATGATGGAAATTCATGAATCCCAGTTATTTGTACTCATGAATGTAAAAAGGTTCGAAACTACTAGTAGTAGTAGTACTTATTTCTAACAAAGAAGACAAGTTCCTAATATCACAAAGAAAAGAGCCAACAGCTGTATAAGGTATAAGAGAACTAATTTCCTTCTGAGATTAAAGTCTAACTTGCTCAAGTGACCAGAATCAAAACATCATGCAATCACAACTAATCAACAGAGAAAGGAGTCCATATAAATATTATATTACCTACTCATTTCAAAGTATTACTACTTCTAACTGCTACTACTACTTACTAATGCACATATTTGGGCTAATTATTACTTATAACTTTTTGCTAGTCTTAATACCAGCACAACACTACACTGCTATAATATGACTATTACTTATGCTTCAATGCTGCAAACAAAACAAATTAGATTTATTTGCACCCTGCCTAGCGATGATGGTGGTAGTGCTAACCGTTGTAGATCTTTTGTAAATATGCAGATACATAGTACACTTACATTTCACATGAACTCACGTCTTTATAATAAATAACCTTATAAAATGCAACTTCTACTGTAAGCTTTGGCAAACAGAACAAGATCCGGTTTATTATTATTTAACAAGTATTAACTGTGTACACTCTGAGCATTATGATCATACTACTTCTCATGAATGGTGGGCTATGCAACTCAATGAATATCGGGGAATTATTCTTCAGTTGTTACTTTCGTTCATGAATTTGTATATAGTGTAAATTGTATTCTTCTCATCTCAAGCATTATTTGGGTTCCCAAACCACTTGGAGGCGAATCTAAGAAAATTTTAAATTTTAAATCAGGGAGATTTACTTACTTCCTCATTCTCATCTCTTGATGGACGGGTACAAAACGCTTGGGGGACTTAATGCCACAATAATTGAATTCGTAGAGAAAGGGGGTGTTCGTTGTTGACCGATCGGATTATATAAGACCACTTGATGCAAAAGGAGAAAAATAGACGTCCTTGTTTCGCACGAGACTTGAAAGCCTTCGCGTGTAATTTTAGATAGAAAACCGAAAACCCTCTTGTTCACTTTCCCCTTTTCAGAATTTTCTCATTCATGTGATATTGTGAAGCTGAATAGAAAGCTAAACTCATACGAAATGCCATGCAACACTGTACATAATACACCTTCAAGCCAAAAACACTACTGTTTCCTATCTGCTTATCAACAAACATGAATCTATGTATTGCATAATACATAATAAGCTTTATATACGCGTACAAAATTTATGCATCGTTGTTCGTGTACAAAACAACAAGCCATGAACCACGTTGTGTACTACTACAAATGCCCCAACCGTAACGCGTGCTACCAATCTAGACCTTTCGCCAAGGAACATTTTCTTGTAACGCTTATGAAAGCTTTGAAACAAATCGAAGAATGGAAAGTATATTATGTGTGTAGCGTAGCGTAGTACAAACTAAACAAATCTCTTCCGCTCAATAAGACCCATTTCTCTTCAATGTCTTCGGATCAATACACTCGCTAAGAAAATCTAGTAGAACGAATACTAGGTACACACAACTACAAGCTACTACATCACCAAGGACTAAATAATATCATGCCAGGTACTCCTTTAGTTAGTAGTGATGGTTTTTCTAATAGAGTAATGTTATACTAGCTTGTTTTGATATAATTTGCTATTGCTTTGAAATGAATATTGTATACTACAGGTTCAAACAATCGAGAAGCGATTCTTATAAAACCATCACTGGTGAAAGTACCTAAGCTCACATCATCGTGGAAACAAATCCGCTAGTCTTTGAAGGTTTGACGGAATATTATACCTTTTGACTTCAAAGTAACCTGAGACTGAGATATTGAATACACTTGGTGTTGGTAGTGATGGTGCTACCAGTAATAATAGTCAGATCCACTTTCTCATGTTTTATGACCATGTAACCTCGTTTAATATATTCTCCTAACACCTCGGGACCTCGGGAAAGCACACGATCAGACATACATAAGGGCACATTATACTACTGATTCATATTTGGGTCGGTTGTTAATAAATTTATATATTCTTGGTGAAAGCATGTATAGACAAGTTGAAATATACTTTTACAAGAAACACCGTGCCGACTCGTAGAGCATTGGTGAGAGAAGAGGCGTCTGATTGTAGATTCAAACTTTACACATATCGTATATCGAAAATCGAGATTGCATCAAGACTTTGACACAAAAAGCCGTTTTAGAAATGAGACAGCGGATCTGTTAGGTATATAATATTAAAAACAAGACAAAGGTAAATCTCAAGCTTCAAAGGAATCCTTTCGGAATCCATTAAAATCTACTACCCAAATATAATGCCACATGATAGATAGAATATCCGTATCAAAGTAATACTGGAAGTGGGTTACATGAAAGTCAAACTTGGAAAGATATCGAAGTACAGAAGTCGTTGAAATGCAAAAGTGCCATCAGTGAAAATCCTGTAGACTCAAATTGCATTGGGAGAAGAATATAAATCCTCTCTGGAAACCTTTTTACTCATGCAACCTTTATACTAGCGTAGGAGAAGAATCAAATGTTGTTCAAGTTGTACGTCAACAAAAGTCATGAGCAACCAAGCTTTAAAACTCAAGTTTAGAGACTGCGATTTTAAAAAAAGATGCAAAGTACCGAATCTACTTATGGAAATGGAATTCATGCTGGTATCTTGTATAAAAGTCTATTTCATACAGAAAGAGATATGGGAGCGTGTGCAGAAACATTGTGGTTGGCAAAAAGTTGAAACATACACTTCAAGGTTTCATATTTCTCTCATCTAAGAGGATTTGCTACTTGGACTTGTGAGTTTTTTGCCACAACAACCTATACCAGCAATAACATTCAATGAGAAAGGTGTTAAAAACATTCGAAATCTGTATTTATAACAAGTAAAAAGCTTAAGTCTTTATTAGTAATTGATACTTTTAGTCCTATAGGTTGCACCTACTGATGAAATTGTAGCACGAAATGGTTCAACACGCCTTTACCGTGTTAGAACTGAAAATAATACAACGGTAATACCTCACACAATCTCTTAGATTCAACTTTAGTGTAACTTTTAAAACTATCGTCACTAATTTCAAGCTAGCTCTTACTTAAAATCTTGTCCCTTTCATTTTCTACTCAACAACAGCATGATATTTCCCTTTTAAGATTAGAAACTCAATGCTGTGCTGGAATGCAATGCACACTTCTGACACTTTAAAAGCTTAAAAGGTCAAAAACCGAGTTTACCTCAATGGCAAACTACACAACAGTAAGTAGGTCTTTCTGCCAACTGAAGAGAGCCAGTTTTTTTACTTCTGTTTGTCTATTCAACGAATGGTCAGTACCTTTTTATAACGTCTATAAACAATCTATAATTGTCTAATCATGCAATAGATTTACTTGTGTTTAATATGAATTAAGGAAGGATATAATAAGTTATGCCCCCTTTGAACGAAAAATCTCGAACAATTCCTCATGATTTTGAGATAAGAAATAAAGACATGAAAGATGAACCCAAACAAAAACTTTGTTTACCTCCTTCGTTATGTTTTAATTTTATCAAACTTCTTCTTTGAAAAAATTAGGAAATTACCAAAAATTATTTGGTTTCGAAAAAAAACTTAAATTATTTTTTTTTTAATTCTCTGAGTAAATGCTCATACATAGGCACTAGGTGCAACTTCTTACTTCCATGCTTACATGTACCTGCTACATATATGAACAGTTGCTAAAAAAATTATGTTTAAAAGTAGTAGAGTAACAAAATGTAGTAGTTACACTTACATTACAACTAATAACTAGTAAAGATCATGGAGTAAAGAATCGCATGGGTAAGGAACAAAATTCCACGATTATTTTACCAAAAGAGAACAGGAATCATGTCATGGCTTTTTAAATGCCATACACTTACTACAAAAAGAAACGAATTAACGATTAACTAAAGTGCCCATTGATATTATCTATTTTCCTTGTTTTGTTAACTATACTAACTAGCCACGCAATCAAGACGGCCTTTAAAAGACGTTCCAACATAATTACAGTACAGACCTCAATCACAATCTCATGTATCCTATCGTTTTCTTGTTTTTTGAGTTATCAGCCTGTCTATGTCTGCCAACATTGGCAGCAGAAGCCCATGAATCCTAAAAAAATAGATTCTACAACGATTGCATAATTTTATCGTGGTAAAAAATTAAAGAAATATATCCACGACTTAAGCCACCATCATAATCATTCTAAAAACAAGCATATTACTCAAAATGAATGCATTAAGCATTTTAAAAGTTTATAACTAATTGTAAGTCATTATTTATCCTAGCTATGAGAGATTAACACTAGAAATGAAGAGCAGTAAGGGGCAGATATATTGTTTTGGACTCATAAAAACCTTCCCTAGGTCTGATCTACACTTTAGCAATTTGCTAATGAGTGCTAACAATGATAACAGAATGGTGTTGGAGAACTGGAATATTATCACTATCGCATTGTTGTTAGAATGGAAATAAATTTTTTAGTCAAGTCTCAAGTACCCTGCTTGGTTCGAGAGAAAAAAGCAAAGACGAACTACAGTGGATAATATAGGTGGAATGAATTAGTTGAAGTCAGTGGGCAGCCTTGAATGTATTTGGCCACGACAGGGAAGATTTATAAGGTGGAATTTAAACGCACATAATTTTTGCGTGGTGTTCATATGTGTCAGCGAAACAGCAGGAGGAGAAGGCATTTTCTTTAAAGAAGCCGTCTGACAAAATGCACCTAGTATTTCAAAGGTAGTCACTACTACTAGATGTCAGCTATCTCAAACTGCTTATTGTTACTGGGCAGTATTGGTAACGATTTTTTATACGTTCGATATGTGATTGTAATATGGCATCGTATTTGAAACCAAGTGTGGATCTTTTGATAGTATTGCAAAGATAATGAGTAAAGCCTTATAGTTCTCAGTTTCTATACAAATCAATTCAATCATATTTTATTCTATTGTTGTATTGTGAGCTGTGAGGAAAGGAAGGATGTGACTGCTCAGTGTCCGGTCCACCAGGCGAAATTGGTTTTGTTTTTTATACTCTGTTTGTAGAACTTTGAGACTTGCATTTTTTTCACTATTATTAAATCGCCGAAAGGCTCTATTCTTACTGAGCAAGCAAAAATGTCAAGGAATCTTTCAAAGTTTGGCAAAAAGAATACGAAAGAAGGATTTTTGAAGAGTCAACAAATCCTTTGGCTCTCAAAGTGGCACACGCGATAGATATAATAATGCTAATAACAGCAACACCACTAACGACGAGTAGGAGTTGGTATTATAGGTATCCTTTCGTCATTTAAAGCAAAGGGCTGAAGATGGTAATAGCTCGCATCCTGTTCAGAAAAACTGTTCAAGCGTCATTCTTTGACAACACTACACTGTTTGGTTACAATTTACTTCAACATCTATAATTGACAGTTTTCTTGAAAGCATTTCCTTTCACTTTCTTGTATTAATTCTGTATAAAAAGACAGATACAGGATACAGGGGCTACGCAACACAATAACAAAAAGAGCAACAAACAATAACCTAATTGTGTAGAAAGACCTTGGTAGTCAGCTACACTCTTGGTTAGTGGTGCTTAAAAAACACCAAAAATGTTGCATATTCCAGCAAGGCCAAGGGTATGCGTGTCGAGCCACAGAAAATTGAGATAAACGAGACGAAAATTAGCAAACTTCATATAATATATTTCTAATTTCTGAGTATAGCAACTAGAACCTAAAAACCAAATGTATCCATCTGCCAAGAAAAAAACTATAATTTACTTTGTTGCAATACTTTTTTCATGTTATGAGCTTGGTATTTTTATGCTATTTCGTAATGTTCCTATTACTTCCTTACTTTAGGCAGAGAAAGTACTTATAAACTGTATAGACTCCTCGCTATAAAGCCAAGCCGTCTTTATCTAAACCACAAAAGCACTAGCATTCTCTTTACTGACACTTTCTTTTTTCACATTTCCTTCCGGTCCTCAAAAACTACTTACCCAACTTTTTTCTCAAGTTTGTAAGAGAAATTTTATAAATTCGACCACACTATTACATATATACAAGACCTACACAACCTCATCATTCGGTTACATGTCAAGTGTATGCCATATATATTGCATGGTTTCAGTTACGGGTTTTAAAGAGGGTCACAAGCGAGGAAGACTCTGTGCTATTTTTTTAAATATAGGGGAAAGGTTGATTTCTTTTACTAAAGTCACAACTCTTTCATTCAGAATCCCAGCAGTCAAAATCCCATTGTGAAACAGCTGCCAGGTTTACTTCTTCGCATAAAAAGCTACTTTCCTTTTTCCTGAATCTGAATGTAAGTAAAGTAAGCAATAGAAGAAGCAAGACTTACACCTCCCCTACATCTTTTGTTGAAAGATAAGATACACACCATGACCAAGGAAGGAGAGGAGAAAAGTAAAATAAAGATAGGTTTAGAGAGAAACAGAAAAAGTGTGGCAGAGAGAAAGCAAGAGTGATAGGATGAGAGTAAAAGAAGACCCTAAATAAAATACAACTCATGCCACACCAACATGAAATCTGCTGTCACACAAGGTGCAACTATTCTTACTTGCTTCTTGCGATGTGAGTGCAGATTTTATTAGAAGAGGCTACAAATAATCCTTTTCACCCGCATACATCTTTCTTTGTCCTCCCAGTCGACATTGACTCTTATCCCCATTTTGTACCAAGATAAACTGAGGAGTTGAGAGAAAAAACGGACATTTCAAGATAGGACACTATAATACTTACTACACTAGGGAAAAAACCACTACTGGGCTCTAGTCTCAATCAGAATAAGTTCTAGACAATAGAGAAATATAAAGAAAAAATTCAACTCCATCAGATTACTCGATCCTCGTAAGTTTTATATGTATTACGAAATAATAAGAAACAATACTATGAGGTTAGATAGCTACGCATTGTATATACGTGCTGGTTGGCTATTAGACAACATTGTTTTTGAATAGATAAACCGATACGGTTTTAGATTTAAGCTTCCTTTATTCCAGATTGAGCTTACTCATTCAGAAAGTCCGAAAATCCTTCTTCACAAATCTGCACGAAGATCCAGTGTGTGTGTCAGTTTAGGTGGACCGCACAAACGCAATTCCGTTTGAACTGCATATCTTTTGTAGAGCTCTTAGTCTATGGGAATAGTAACACCATCAAACTGGGCTGAGCCAGGCAGGACCAAAGAGATCAAATGGACATGAGAGATTTGAAAGATTGAACAAGTGCAACAATTCGCGCAAATGGGTCCACGATCCACCAGAGAAAAAGAAAGAAAACAAGAAACATTCAGAAGGTCTCGTATTACAAGATAAAAGAAGCCCTTTTCCATACGATAAGTTGATGTATCTGGTTTGTTACACGAAGAAAAGAGAGGTTCCTGATACAAACCATCTTAAGTTTCTTTTTTTCTTTCAAAGTCAAAAGAATCTCTTATGGTCTGGCATGAATCCAAAAAGAAAGCTGGAAGTACTTCTGCCTCGTTTCTTCTCTTTTCTCTCTAATAACCCTTATTCATTATACTTCTCTAAACCTGCTAAACCTCTAGATTCCACAGTATAAGTAGTGGCATAATGGTATGGTTCGGGTTCTATGAGAAGCAAAGAATTTAGAAGATTCACCAACTGAAAAAATGATAGTGGGGGTTCGTACACTTATCGGTATCTAATCAGTAATAAGGGTAAGTAAGCACAGAATCATGCATAGCTTCCATACGTGTAAATGTATTGAGATTTTATATAAGACCTGAAAATATTTCTCATATTGTTCACCTACACCAACATTAATATTTAACTGTAGAAGTTTAATGTTTTATTCTCCAAGTAAACCAATTTCTTCATAAGCTTCGCAAACTCAAGAACTTTCATTAGAAGATAGAATGCTCCCAATTTCGTAAATAAATTAGTACCCGATTTTCTATTTTGACCATTTCCCAACTTTCTATAGTCTGAGCAACATTTTGGCTAAAGTCAATAAAACATTGGTTGTTTTGACATAAATGTATTAATGAATTAAGAACTACCGGTTTTGTTCATATTTAAACGATTTTTTTGTCTCGAGGATTTTAACACCGAAGCGCTTTAAGTGCTCCAATATAATTACGTTTATTATAATGCATAACAATGTTGCATAAACGCAAATTCTAAACGTTTTAGTACACAACTTATTCTGTAATAATAAAAATACTAATTGAACACAAAACTTTCTATACCAATTTAATACTGATTGTAAGTACTAAAAAATGATCGAAATTTTCAAATGCAATAACAATGCAGGATGCCCAAAATTTACTTTAATGGCAATTTTAGCGTCTCATTTTAATACTGATTGTGAGTACTAAAAATGATCAAAATTTTCGAATGCAATAACAATGCAGGATGCCTAAAATTTAATTTAATGGCAATTTAAGACGTCCTATTAGTCCCACACAGTTTCCGCTTTCAACTACCCAAATTCAAGTAAGTCAATTTCCTTCAAAAACTAACAGGAAGTGCAAATTGTTGCCATTATGAATCTTCAGAAGAATGTTAGACTCGTATTGCAGCTGAATTACCTAGTCTCATGACGGAAAGCGTTTTGACTCTCTGAAACAGAATTATTAGATGAATAAGAAAAATAAAGATGTAGAATTGATCGTTAAAGTAAGAAGTGCTTTCAGGCTTCCGTGACACATCGTAATGATAATATTATTTATGAATTTCTCATTGTTATCAAAATCAGTTGATTTAATTAGCATTCAACAAAGCAAAATCAACTTTTTCCTCTCTTTTGAACCCATCACATTTTTATTATTGTACAATATAAAACAGTTGACTTCACAGCTACTTGGAATTACCATGCAATTGTCATTCTTCCTCTTTCCGATGCTACGTAAAGTTGAATTACTACGTATCACATTAAATGCCTATTGCTAACTAGCTAACTAAATATATTGTGCACTGGCAAAAATAATAGCACAGTATAGATTAATGAGAAACCTTTTGTGATCCTGGATGATTATTGTAAGGAAATTACTCATTCAAGAGCCTTTCTAGGATTTCTCTTAATACTGCTTTGCTAGTTCAACCGATGAGATTGTGACCTTTAATGTACGTTGCTTTTTGAAGTGATTGTAATTGGATATAGAGATACGAAGATACATATATTCTGACGGTTGGTCAGGTCACGCATTATATAGAGCTTTGGATTTCAAAGAAATCTAGTTTTATTGGATGCGGCTAGCTTGCAGCCTAGTTTAAGTTTTAGGGGAAGACTAAGGAAGCTTTAATGGGGAAGGGGGAAGTAAAAAGGAAATATGCAGATAAATAAATTGGAGTATGTCTAGGGGAATTCAGAGTTACTAGCAAATTGTGTTGTACTCATCTTCTCATCTTTCGTAATACAATGCAATATGCAATGAGTTCGTATAATAACATAAAAACCCATGTAATAATATATAAAGGAAAGAACAACTAGGACTGGTCTGGATAATGTAAAATGCAATTTATCTCTAACCATCCAGCATTAATAATATCACCTAAGCCAGAAGCTATTACAACTATAATCATACACATGCGTCTATACCAGGTTTTCCCATAACTAACTT
>JAQGAA010000437.1:0-22702 GCA_034696425.1 Isotoma viridis
ACTTCAATAAGTTAATTAATTAATAAAAATTTAAACTTTTGACACTTTTTTCACACAGAAATCACGAAAGGGCATTTATTTTATGCTAAATTTTTAATTAATTGAGTAACATTATTTCAATATTTAAAGTTTGATTTTCGGGACGTACGGTGTAAGGGACGTTTAAGGATAATTTTTAATTGGTAATTTGTTTTGTTCAGGAATGAAATCAAAACGATCGGAACAACATTATCGCTTCGAGGAATTAATCTCAGTTTATACTATGTGTCTTCTAAAATCATAATATTTTTGACTTTAGTTACATACGTTCTCACTGGAAATTTCTTGACAGCTGAAAAAGTATTCGTATCAATGGCGATGTACCAGAATGTTAAACTTCTTATGACGATCTTTTTCCCTTTAGGAATTTCCTTTTTAGCAGAAACACTTGTCTCAATACGTAGAATCGAGGTAAAGTTATTTAAAAAAAATTTATACATGAATCGAATGCAATACTGTAAATTAGTTTAGGTAAAACAAGATCTTCACCCGTATGATTGAATTGACATATTTATAACAGGATTTTCTCTCATTGGAAGAGTACGAGTCCCCCTCGTCTTCATGTACCAAAATGAATGGGACGTTTTCTGAAAAAACTAAGTCTTCGGAACCAGAGCTAACAATGACAAATGTTGTAGCAAAATGGAATCGTAAATCAAATGACCCAACCTTAAATGACGTGTCGATAAATGTTATGAAAGGGGACTTACTAGCTGTGATAGGGTCTGTTGGATCTGGGAAGGTACTAACTAATCCTGACGACTTGAATAATGATCTATTAAACCTTTAACTTTTAAACTAACTTAATTAAGGCACTTTATTTCTCAGACCTCCCTTTTACAAGCCGTCCTACATGAACTGCCAATATCGTCAGGGTATATTAAAGTTCATGGTGAGATTGCCTATGTTTCTCAAGAGCCTTGGGTATTCAGTGGTACAGTTAGGGACAATATTCTCTTTGGCAAAAAGTATCAAAGTTCTTGGTATCAAACTGTAGTAGATACTTGTGCCTTGCGGAAAGACTTTGCAATGTTGTCGCATGGGGACAAGACAACTGTGGGTGATAAAGGAATTTCCCTTAGTGGGGGACAAAAAGCTAGAATTAATTTGGCACGGTGAGTTTATGATCCAGGGACAATATTATATGCATTTGGAATATTTATGAATAACTGAAAATTTTTATTTAATTTTTATTGCAGAGCGGTATATGCTAATGCGGACATTTATTTATTGGATGATCCTTTAAGGTATCAAATACAATGTTTTGACTGTCAATCTGCACTGTTGGGTTATTATTCTTGCTCTGATACAAAATCTGATTATTTTTACAGCTGCGTGGATGCTGAAATAAGCAGACACCTGTTTGAGAAATGCATTCGTGGTATACTTCGGAACAAAATCTGTATTTTAGTAACCCATCAGCTACAGTTCCTTCCTAAAGCTCGGGAAATTTTGTTGTTGAACAATGGAGTGGTGATGGCAAAAGGAAACTTTGCTGACATTCAAAAAACAGAAATCAATAGTGAGAGCAAATCTGTCGAAAGTCTCATTGCCACTGAAGAAAGGCGTCAGTCATTAGCTAGTATTGAGACTAATGGAAGAATCCGGAAGGAATCCGTTCGAAGTCTTCAGGACGAGCTGTACTTTAGCTTTAATCACAGCATAATCACAATCATAACTAAAAAAGGTACACTATTCGTAATACTTTTTAAACCCCATGTGTATTGTTTTTAAATCCAGCATTGAAAAAGAAGTTGAAGAGATCACATCCTCTGGAGCTATTGGACTTAGCGTTTACTGGAAATTTATTCACGCTGGATCGAACCTATGTACCTTAGTATTCCTACTTTTTTCTAATTTATTGACACAAATGATCTACAGTGGATCAGACTATTGGCTTCAATTTTGGTATAAATGCTAGAACCCTTAAGCAATTTACAATAAATTACTACCATTTTACCATTTTAAACAATTCATTTCAGGATAAAAGCAGAACAAGAACATTATAACTCAACAGTGCAGATTGACAGTCAGAAGAATACTTTATCAGATACCCTAAACGTTTTATTCCCTTGGTTTTCTCCAAGAGCTCAACAGATTTCATTTTATACTGTTTTGATTGCTGTCCTTTTTGTGATGACCTTGATCCGTACCATTGGATTCTTCCGAATGTGTATGCGTTCATCAGTGGCTTTACATAGGCAGCTTTTTTATGGTGTTCTCAGAGCTCCTATGTCGTTCTTTGAACAAAACCCTGTCGGTATGTCACGATATGCCTGATTCATCAACAAAACCAAGATAATTATTGTAAAAACATTTGCGTCATATCCTAGGAAGGATTTTGAACCGTTTTACTAAAGACATTGGAACTATTGACGAACTTCTTCCTTTTACTCTTTTTGACACAGTTGAGGTGAGCCCTATCAAGGTCCTTGAGTCACCTTAGCAAATAAGTTCTAACTTAATTATCGTGTTGTTTAGGTTGGACTACAAGTAGTTGGGGTGGTTATTATTGTGAGTGTGATAAACCCAATATTCCTAATTCCATCTGCATTCATTGGGATAATGTTCTATGTGATTAGAACATACTACCAAAGAACAGCAAGAAATCTAAAGAGACTGGAAGGAATAGGTTGGAATTATGTTGTATATATATTGGTACATTATAATGAAGTTTTAGCAATTTTTAAGAATATGAAAATGATCATTTTATTGTTTTTTTGTAGCAAGGAGTCCCGTGTTTTCTCAACTAAGTACATCAATTTGTGGACTAACAACAATAAGAGCTTTCAATGCTCAAGATAGATTTCAAAGCGATTTTGAAACGCATTTAGATGTTCATACTGCTACGTTTTATTTATTTAATGCTTCAACTCGGTGGCTAGGCATTGTGGTAGATTGGATTTCTATTATTTACATTGCAGCGGTAACATTTGGGGTTGTTGCGTTGAAAATTGGTATGTGAAAATATTTTTTTCCATTTCATTGAATCATGTTTACGTTTAGCATGATGTATTATTAAAGATGGTGCAGCGGCTGGCCTTGCAATATCGTCTGCAATGAGTCTAACAAGTTGGTTTCAATGGTACTGTTTTGTTGTTCTCAAATTTTCCAATTTTTTTCTCATCCCTATAATATCAATTGCATGTAATTTAATCTAAACAATTAGGGGTGTTCGACAGTCAGCAGAAGCTGAAAATCAAATGGTGTCTGTGGAGCGAGTGCTGGAGTACACTGATATCAAATCCGAAGCATCTTTAGAATCCCTTGAAGGTGATGTAAAATAAATCTCAACGTTTTGTTCTGGTAATTTATAATTCAAATGTTATTTTAGAACAAAAGCCACCTCAGGATTGGCCATCAAAAGGAGAAATTGAAATGCAAAATGTCTTTGTAAAATATGGAGAGGAAGATTCACCATTCCTCCGAAATATTTGTTGCACCATCAATCCACTGGAAAAGGTACGGCCAAAACTAATAGTTGTGAAGTGTTGTATGGAGTGTAAATCTAGAATAACAATAAATAAACCTATTGATACTAAGCATGCTTAACATAATGACAGATCGGTATAGTTGGGAGAACGGGTGCAGGAAAGACTTCTTTAATATCCACATTGTTTAGGCTGACGGAACCTTGTCAGGGATCAATTTTAATCGATGGAGTCAATGTCTTGAAAATAGGGCTACATGATCTTCGTTCCAAGCTTGCTATCATTCCACAAGATCCTGTACTTTTTCTCGGGACTCTAAGAAAAAATCTCGATCCCTTGGACGAGTATAGTGATCATCAGATATGGGAAGTATTAACAGATGTTCATCTGTACGATATGGTGAAAGATTTATCATCAGGGTTAGAGGCAATGGTTCGTAATTTTACTTTTATTGCTAATAAGTCGCTAGAGCCTATTAAGCACTAAATTATTCTATTTTTTATTTTTGAGCAGATAACAGAAGGTGGTGCAAATCTTAGTGTTGGTCAGCGACAATTAATTTGCATGGGACGGGCAATCTTGAGAAAAAACATCATTTTGGTAATGGATGAGGCGACTGCAAACGTGGACCCTGAGTAATAGTTCTGGCATTTTAAAAGGTGAAATTTAAAGTTAAGAATATCAATATTAATACATCTTATTTTATAGGACGGATGCGTTGATTCAAAATACAATTCGCTCAAAATTTCTCAACTGTACAGTACTTACCGTTGCGCATCGGTTGCACACAGTGATAGATTCGGACAGAATCATGGTATTGGAAGCTGGGATGATTAAAGTAACAACTTATTTCGTATAGTTTGATGATTGTTCTTATTCGCTTGAGTAAACAGTAAATATTTGAACTACTTTTGTTCTGCAAGGAATTTGATGAACCTTATAAGCTCCTTCAAAATCCATTAGGAGGTTTGTATCACTTAGTCCAAGAAACTGGCCCAGAGACCGCAGCAAAGCTTATGGAAGCAGCGCAAGTCAAAGCATCATTGAAGTTACTTCAGCTGCAGCAAGAAACAAATACTAATGATTTATGATAGATAATATATGTTTATGAGCTTAGCGAGAGGAAGTTTACTTGTCTCTTCCTCAGTAGAATATATATTGACCTTTATATTATTTCTTTCAATAAATTGATCAACTATTACACCAAATAAAACGGAATTTTACAAAGCAATCTTGCGTTTATGTGTTTATTAATACTATTAGGACTGAGTGTTTTTAAAATTGAAATGAAAGTTGTATTTTAGTTACAACCAACTTATCTTTTCATTACAAAACGGAATATTCAACTTTTCTACATTTATGTTTGAATGCTGATGGTAGGGACTAGTAGGGAGTATTTTGGTTTAGTATCGTAGTTACAACGCTAAAATAAAATATAAAATTCAAATCCTATTCTAAATTTTACCAGAAATAGATTAGGAGCCTTTTGTTCGGATTTTGCCATTGTGAATTACGATTACAATTACGATTTAAGACATGGATTCTCATAACTTGTCTCAACTTAAGCTAAAACCTTCGCCATTCATAAAAGCAGGGTTCCTGAATAAAATATTCTTTGTGTAAGTAAACAAGTAGCATATTAACTTTAAATTTCAATTCAAATAACAACGTATTTTTAACAGATGGATTTTTCCATTAGTTTGGAAAGGCAAAAAGAAGGATTTACAATATGACGATATTTATGAAACACCACCTGAATTAAACTCTCGATATTTAGGAAATCGTTTGACTGTAGAATGGGATAAAGAATTAAAGAAAACTTCCGAATCTACAAAGCGTCCAAGTTTAGTTAAAGCATTGATAAGAGTATTTTACAAAGAATCCTTGCGCTGTGGAGTACATATTTTTTTGGAGGAATGTTTGTCCAAGTGTGTGATGGAAAGTTGTTGACTATTTAAAATAAATAATATTTTTAAAACAATATTATTATCTAACAATTTTTGAATATAGGACAGCTCAACCAGTCCTGTTAGGCTTGCTTTTAAGATATTTTGACTCCGGAGTAGATTATACAAGAACCCACGGATATCTTTATGCTCTTGGAGTAATCCTTACAGCAGCATATTTTGTTCTATCACATCACCCTGCATTTTTTCATATTCTGATGACAAATGTAAAAATTCGTGTCGCTTGCTCCGTTTTACTGTATCGGAAGGTAGAGAAAGTTATTTTCTAAAAGGTATTATGATTTGCTTTTAAGAACCAAAGTTGATCTGGGTCTAGGCTTTGAGGCTGAGTCAAGGAGCTCTAGGAGAATCAACAGTTGGACAAGTTGTAAATCTACTTTCGAATGACATAGCCCGATTAGATCAATGTACGAGTCACATGCATTACATTTGGACTTCGTTAATCCAGATTGGACTTGTTATTTTGATTCTTTGGGGTCATTTTGGACCTGCTTGTTTATCTGGTGTTGCTGTCTTAGGAGTTTTCATTCCTTTTGAAAGTAACTTGTTTATCATGCCCGTAAACCGCATGGTACAGTCTGTGTACAATTAAAATTAAATCTAACTACAATTTGCGCTTTGTTCATGAAGGTTTAATGGGACGCCTATTTGCAAAGCTTCGTCTAAGCGTTGCAGGGAAAACTGATTACAGAATACGTATTATGAATGAAATTGTTAATGGGATACGGATCATCAAGATGTATGCTTGGGAGGGTCCTTTTTCAAAAATGGTAGCCGATTCTAGAAAGTACGTGTAAATAATTTTATGCAGGATACATTAGTAAATTACACCCTTATTTTTTGTTAAACTGAATATCAAAATTAAGACCACTTGGGTTTCTAATTAGATAATTACGGTAGAAGTATCTGAGTTATGGTTATGATATGACTGATTAATAAAATGACGAATCATTTTAGCCATTTACAATTAAAATTGCAGGAACGAAATCAAGATTATCGGAAAAGCCTTATTCGTTCGAGCCTTCAACATCAGCTTTTATTATGCATCTTCCAAAATAATTGTTTTCGTTACACTACTCACGTACATTTATTCTCCACACCTTTCTCCTGTTATCACAGCGGAGAAAGTTTTTGTGACATTGGCATTATTTCAAAACATAAGGGTGTCAATCTGTATGAATTTCCCTCAGGGTGTGTCTCAATTAGCGGAGACTATGGTTTCCCTAAAACGAATAGAGGTTTGTCCAAATCGAATATAGGATTTCAAAGAAATTTTGGTAGAAATAAATTACACATTAAGAAACCATTTTTTTTTAAAATTTAATAACTAATTCTGTAGAATTTCTTATTGCTTGAAGAGTATAAACCTCAACCAATAACCAGACATCCGCAAAGTTCTAATATTAAGTCTAAAGTGGAATTAAAAAATGTTACTGTCCAATGGGACACTGAATCCAGCGACCTAACCCTTGAAAATGTTACCTTGAAGGTTACAGAGCAGGAGCTGTTTATAGTCGTTGGAAGCGTTGGCAGTGGAAAGGTTGGTTTCAAAACTTGCAGACTTTTCGACACAAATGAAATAAAATATTTGTTGTTTCCTTTAGAGCTCCCTTTTGCAAGTAATTCTTAGGGAATTGCCAATTTTACAAGGAGAGCTGAAAGTTCACGGAAGTATTGCGTACGTTCCCCAAGAATCTTGGGTGTTCAGTGGTACCGTTAGAGATAACATCTTATTTGGGTTAGCTTATCAAGCAAACTGGTATCGAACCGTTGTGGACGCTTGTGCTTTACGGGAAGATTTCGAGTCATTTGAATTTGGAGATAAGTCTATTGTTGGCGATAAGGGAATTTCATTAAGTGGAGGTCAAAAGGCTAGACTCAACCTAGCGAGGTTAATATCAATGTACAATCTTTCAAAAAAACCAGAAATGCGCATTCCATTTTTTAAAATTTCACTGTCGTAAATTTCAGAGCTGTATACGCCAATTCAGATATTTACTTGTTAGATGACCCTTTAAGGTCGTTTATATAATTCCTTTAAAAAACAAAAACTTGCTAAGTTAATTTAATTGTATTGAAAATGAAAATATGTTTTTTAAAGTGCGGTAGATTCTGTGATCAGCCGTCATCTTTTTGAGAAATGTATTTGTAGAGTTCTCAAAAATAAGACTACAATTCTTGTGACACATCAAGTTCAATATCTATCCCAAGCTAAGGAAATTTTGCTTTTACACAACGGAAGGGTCGTGAGCCAAGGAACTTATGCCGACTTACAGTCACAAGATGTAAACCTACACGACGTTATAGCTACTGCCGACAGAAAAGCTTCTTTTGAGAAAAAAAGTGAAAATAACACTTTGACTTCTTCCTGTTTGAAAGAGCTTGTTGAATGGGAAAACGAAAGAAGAGATTCAAGTGGGTGTACTGCTGAAGATGAAGAAGAATCGTAAGAACATTCATTTCCCTATATCTACTGACTACTATATGGTTGTATGATTTACATAAATGCAATATGATTGAATAATTCTAAGGATAATAAGTTATGAAAATATCGCTCCGACTGAGGAACAAAAGACAACCGGAAAACTGAAAGCTGGAGCGTATTGGAAATATTTTCATTCTGGTACCAGTGTTTTCTTCTTAGTGCTTCTTGTTTTAGCTAATTTTATCGCGCAGATCTTATACACAGGATCGGACTACTGGCTTCAATTATGGTAATGCATTTAATCTCTACTTTGTTAAAACAACTTGATTTAGAACGCCTCCTCCTCACTCCAGATTAATGATTAAGCCCTCCAAAATAGCTCCCACCCCTCCAATGCAACTTTTCAATATGTTTACATAAACTGTAACTTGCTCCAAATAATTGGCTAGTAACTTAATGAATAGGGACAACAGAAATAACTAAATAACAATGTGAAATAATTAAGTATGGAAAGGTTGAAACAATGGCCCTAATAATATTCTAAACTTAAAAATATAGTTTTACGGAAGGCGTTTTTTGTAATCCTGTTCTTCACTCTTTTAAATAGGATTAAGCACGAGAGAAACCTGCATCCTCCGAGAAACCTGTTTTCATTTCTTAACTTTTTGTTTCCAAAACATACTATCAGAAGTCAATTCATATTATTTTATTCAGCACTAATCCTTGGCTTAGTTATAATGAGTATCATTCGGACCTTTATGTTCTTCAAAATGTGCATGAATTCCTCAGTCGCTCTACATCATCGACTATTCTACGGGGTTTTAAGGGCTCCTATGGCATTTTTTGATGAAAATCCAGTTGGTAAAACTTAAACGAACTTTGATTTTGTCAATTATCAAACCAAGTTTTAGAGTGAATTATAATTTTATTTTATTTTAGGAAGGATTTTAAATAGGTTTACGAAAGATATTGGAACAATAGATGAACTTCTTCCGATTACACTATCTGATACTATCGAGGTAACTTCACTTATCGATATCATTTATGCCAAAATTTTAAAACATATTTAAAAGGCTCAATAATGATTTTCATTACTCAGCTAAGTCTTCAAATAATCGGAGTGGTAGTAGTTGTAAGCATAGTCAACCCTTACTTTTTGATTCCGGCAGGAGTAATTGGAATTTTCTTTTACATACTTCGAAATTTCTATCAATGCAGTGCTAGAAATTTGAAGAGATTAGAAGGAACAGGTAGAGCGGAAATCACAAGGTTAATGAATTGTTTATAAAATGTGTAAATGTGCTTTACTTTTAAATAATTATAGCAAGAAGTCCGGTTTACTCACATTTAAGCACTTCTCTAAGTGGACTGACTATAATAAGGGCATTCGGTTCCCAAAAGCGATTCGAAGAAGAATTCTATGCTCATGTAGATCTTCATTCATCAACTCACTTCCTTTTCATAGCTTCAGCTCGTTGGTTAGGAGTTGTTATCGATTGGATTACCGTATTATATATCAGTTTCGTTATGATTGGAGTCGTTCTACTGAAATTAGGTATGGACAATTTCCAAGCAACCTAAGTTACTAATTTCAATGTCGAAATACATTACATGACCGTTTTACGTTGAATTATTTTACAGATGCAGCTTCAGCTGGACTTGCTATATCCTCTGCTATAAGTTTAACTCGGCAATTACAATGGGGAGTCAGACAGAGTGCTGAGGCTGAAAATCAAATGGTTGCTACAGAAAGGGTACTAGAATACTCAGAGATTGTACCCGAGGCTGCTCTGGAATCCTCTCAGGGTATAAAATAAGTTTTAATTGTTTTATACATCATTTCAGAGTCTTGCCATATTGCCCAAGGATAAATTCTGTGATTAAAACACTTTGGATCTATAAAATTTAGACAAGAAACCTCCAGACACATGGCCTTCCAAAGGAGAAATTGAAATAAAAAATTTACGTTTGGCATATGGAAACGGAGCTCCATTTCTGAAGAATATTTCATGCGTTATACACTCTCTGGAGAAGGTTATAAAATATATTATTGCTTTTGCCTAAATTCTAAACTTTTTAAAATTGAGCAATCTAAAAATATGTGTGTAAAAATTATTTTTCTGAAATTCAGGTGGGAATAGTTGGAAGAAGTGGTGCTGGCAAGACTTCATTCACCTCAGCATTATTTCGTTTAACAGAACCATCAGTAGGATCACTCATCCTTATTGATGGAATTAACGTAGTAGAAATCGGATTGGGGGACCTACGATCAAAAATTTCAATCATCCCACAAGATCCTGTTCTCTTTCTAGGATCCCTTAGATTTAACTTTGATCCTTTGGGTGAGTTTACTGATGCAGAGATATGGAAAGCTCTTCAGGATGTGCACCTTTTCGATATGGTGAAAGAGTTATCTATCGGATTGGATGCAATGGTATTTTCAGCCTTGTTTCAAATAGGGCCGTCATTCCTATTCACATTTTATATCTTGAAGATGAAATCGTTTACTTATTTGATTTAAGGTACACGAAGGTGGGTCCAATTTAAGTTTGGGTCAACGACAATTAATTTGTATGGGAAGGGCTACTTTAAGAAGAAATAAGATTTTGGTCATGGATGAAGCTACAGCAAGTGTAGACCCTGAGTAATTTAAAATTTTAAGTAAATCCTTTTTGTTGCATTCTTCATGAATTCAAATGTTGACATTAGTTTTATGCTTACATTTTTTATTAGAACGGATGCGTTAATTCAAAAAACAATTCGACAAAATTTTGTGAACTGTACTGTACTAACTGTGGCACATCGACTTCAAACCGTGATAGATTCGGATAAGATTATGGTGCTAGATGCAGGAACCATTTTGGTATTAATAAAATTAACTGGAAAAACTTTAAACGCATGTTTATGTATTCTTGTTATCAATACATTTTCCTTCAATATTTTAGGAATTTGACGAGCCTTACCATCTTTTACAAGACCACTCAGGAGGTCTTTATAAATTCATCCAAGAAACTGGAAAAGAAAGTGCAGAAGAGCTTTATAACCAGGCAAAGGCACATTCTGAATCTAAAAAAGCTTTAGACACATCTGGAAAGGTGGTCGAATAGGTTTCTTTAAATTAATAAAAAATAGTTCGATAAAACAACTTATAATAAAATTGTACTTTATTGTTTAAAATGACATAAGTATAAAGTTAACATAAGACACATTAGCAGGAATGCATATTTAAATAACAACGAATTGTTTAATTCATACCAGAGCACTGCAGCCTATAAAACATTTTTATGGTTTTTTCAACTCTTGTCTAGCAATTTCACGAATTCTGGAAACAATGCGTCTAAACTTAAGAATAGAATCTGAACTAGATCCACTTGGAACTGTACTAGTTTCATTAGTAGGAGCTACCGATGTTGTACCATCGGTTGTACTTGTCATTCCACCTTGGGTTGTGGTCGATGTCTGTTCCCTGTTGACAGTTTCCGGAGAACTAGTTTCCGTTGGATTTTGTGTGGTCAAAGAAGGGCCATTATAAACCGAACCCCACCCACCCCAACCAAAGTTTGGCTGCGTCCAAGGATAATTTCCATTTGTTGGGTTAAGATTATTATTGGTCAGAGGGGCTTGAGTCTGAGGTTGTTCTTGATTACGATTAATGAAACTAAAAGGTCCTGAAGTTGTTATTGACGGAAGTTGCCAATTTTGAGGCGTCGTTGTAATTGTGTTATCAATGTTTTGATTAAAAGGAACACTTTTTAACGCACCCCATGGTCCAGATAAGTAGTAGAGAATAGTCCCGTTGTTAAGAGTTTGAGGTGGAGAATTCACTCTTGTTGGATTCGCGAGATGTAACCTTAAAGTTCCTACTGTTGGGCCAGCAGGTGTTACTGCATTTCGATTAGTTTGAGTTTGATTCTGTGGATTTTGTTGAGGATTTTGAAGCCATGGTGGTAACGGTTGTGGTAGTGGACCCTGATATTTTTATATTTTATTTAAGAGTTGGCAGCCAATTTAGTTAATTGAAATTGAATTGAATGAAAGATTAATCTTTAAAAGCAATATTTACTTACATTGAACTCAATATGGTTGTAAGGAATTGGTGGAAAATGCAAGTAGTACGGGGCTTCGAATCCTGGTAAGCCATGGCAAAATGTTTGTACTAAAAGAATTATAGCACCGAAAAGTCGCCACTTTGTATACTTCATTTTGACAAGCTTTTGGCATTCCGTGTTGAAAGATATAAGCTTAATGGCCTAAAATTTCATGAGTTACTAGTATTTATAAATTTATATTTTAATGAAATGGCCAGCAATGCCTATTAGCTAAGTGTCTCATTAGCGTGCATTGGTGTTGATAGTATTACTAAATTAAGATCTTGTGCATTTTTATGCAAATTATAAAAATGTATATCTTTAGAATCATATTTATAATCTTGTTATCACTTCGTGTGAATGAGATAATATTTGTAATTTACTTGTTTGTGATCGTGATGCATTTCTTGTTGTTATGTTTGGCCAAATAAGGGGAAAACGTGCGAGTTACTACTTGTTGTAGCGTATGCATCGATGCACTTCCTTCATTCACAGTTTAGCTTTCGACACGTCACAAAGATTTAAGATATTGTCGGAATTTTAATAAAAAAATATTGTTTGATAATCAGCTTTAATATTGTCAGCTGATGAATTATTTTGCAAATTATAATTTACTTCCCTTTGATATAAAATTAGGTTAGCAATTACCAAAATAGTCGCGTTTTAGACATCTTTACACCTTTACACGAAAGCTTATCTTCTAAAAATGTATACAATAGTGGACCTAGACCTGCTTGATTTTTTACTTCTTAAGTTTTACATCAGATGTATCTTTATACTAAATGCATGTCCGGATGTCACGCACGTCCGCTTTTTCTTTTCAAATGATTCTAAACCTAGACCTACATGAATTTTTCTTTCCGAATTTTTCACGGCTCAAAACAGAGGTACGCACAAAATGACATCTCCACTTTTTAAAATCATGGTCCGAAACTAATGACGTATATACTGTGCTCATAAGTACATCCTCTCGATTTTGTTGCCACTTCTGAATGAAGAGGTTAACCTGACTTGAGCTGTTTTGAATTGATAGCTTATACATCTAGAACCAGCCAGTAGAAATTTCTGAGACTGTTTAATCAAAGCTTTTAATAAATTGAAGTTCATGAAAAGTTTCTCCACGTTGAAAACAATTGTACTGGTTAAAACTGCAAAAACTTTGAAAAGTCAATTCAGAGATCATTTATGGCTGAGAAAGGAGAGTTCACGCAACTAATAAAATACCTATGAGACCGGATTAATTAATAATGCATGTAAAAATAACTTGCTAAAACAAATTACAAATTACCCGTTACATTATACATCTTAATTGAAATCAAAGCCAAGTATTTTATTATGAAATTTTACACTTCAGCAGAAAAATACAGATCGGGCCAATTAATAAAATAATACTATTTGGTAATAAATTGCAATTACCGATTACAAAAATAGTGGAAAATATATAGGTAGTATAAAAAATGTTGATATAAAATCCTACCGTTAAAAAATCCTTGTACTTACAATTATATAAATTAAAGGATAATTCTCAGTTGAAATCAGATTAAACCTGAAATCTTAAGAATATGCTTCAAAAAATATACTTCGAACTTGGCCAAATACTTGCAAAACTTTTTACGCGATTTACCTCTGGCAGGTAAATTATTATTTAAGTAAGGCTAAATGTTATGCCTATAGACTATTATTTTAGTTAATGACTACAAAAAATACCCCTAAGTCTTTGTTCTTAAAATTATTACTAGCCCCAAGCAAAAATCCCACGACTAATAAAAATAAATATAAAACAAAAAAACGATCCATTACATCACAATACAGTCTTTACAATCTACGTTTCCACTTCTTATTTACTACTGGTACAAAAGCATACATGATTATTATTCCTTACTACCAAGGTGACTTCGTTGACCGTGAATTTCATCTTCATGAGAAAATCTACTTTGAAATGTTTCATGTCCATTTTGATGTAGGTTGTACTGCCTTCTTATTCCAACATTATTACCACCACCACTTATCGTTTCAGGCAATATTATTCCAGGATAGCTATAAAGATGATTGCCAATATCACTCATCTCCGCAGTGGTTGCCACACTATGATCAAAATGATAACCACAGGTTTCAACATTGTGGCTTCCACCAATAATATTTTCATCCAAAAAATTCATTTTCACTCCTTCGTTTTTCAGTCTATCTTCATAAATTCTAACCCAATACAGACTTAATATTTGGTAAAGGAATCCAATAAAGCCAAAAGATGATACGAAGGCTCTATCCTCGGTGAAAAACACCGCTGTAATAAAAAAGGCTGCACGAGTAATGATAAAGACTAGAGAAATTGTACACCACCGATGGATTTTTGTATAGGATTTCTGTGGAAAAAACAATAAAAAAATATCTTAGCAAAAATGTGATGAAAGTTCTTTAAATGAAGTCACACAATATATACTTTTGCTTAATCCTGCTTATAAAGCCCTAAACTACATATACCTATTTACATCATATTATAGGTATACCTCCACCTGTAAAAGGTTTTAAGCTCTGTAGAGATGTCGTAATCTTTATTTTTGCACATTGATTGTCAAACTCAATTCTATTGTGCATTGTACTGATGAATTTAGGTAGGGACAATGTAACAAATCCTATGACGACATGCATAATACTATTTGCATGACACATGTAAAAGTACATGATGTACATGTATGTTTTAAGATTTTTACATTACAAAACTTCTAAACACACAGATGACCATTGTCCGTATATGTGTATGTGGTGATAAGACTTTATGATACATAAAATAGTATTTATTACCTCATAAGTTGCATGAAGAAGGTATCTTGCAAGGTAGAAATAGCACACAAAGATGAGCATCAATAGCAGCATTATCATAACAAAAGGGCCTCCTAATTAAAAATTAAACCATCAGAAGGATTAAGACATTTGATTATGGATTAAATAAATGTGTGAATGAATATTACACGGATATTAGACACATTGAGTATCTAACGCTCATAATTTGTATTCCATAAATAAAGCTTCCTTCCTATTATGAAAAGGATAGGCAATACCAAATTCATTTTAGCACAGTAATTATAATGTAGTTTAATCCAATTGAATTAATATCAATGGATACGATACACACTCGATTAAAATTGTAGCAATGTATGTAATAACAATAATAAAAATGATAATACCAGTTTTGTTGTTATTTAGTCTTATATTGTGCTTTCTAGTTCTCATTCATTTGCTTAAAAGAAAAATTACGGAAACCTGACCTGGTTATGAAAAGTTTACGTGATTCCGCAACCTACTTCATTACCTGTTAGCTAACAGGCTTATTAATTGGAGAAGAATGCCATTGATGAAATTGAAATGTGAGAAAATTAAAAGGCCTCTGCGTAGGAATGGACTTGATAGGTTATGATAATGAAAATTTAATTTTATCATTGTGTTCTAAAAACCCGATTTTAACATAAACATAAAGAAAAACTCGCTTTCTTACTTCCAAGAGCAAACAAAGCTGCTAGCTCCGGATGTTTATCTCGATCTCTTTCCACTTTGACTTCCAATCTGTCTCCATGTGCAATTGTTAGAAAGACCAGGAAAAATATTGATATGAATGTGAGGACCGATGTTATCTGAAATATATTTTGAGGTATAAATTTAATCTGTCAATATTCGATGGGATGTTAAAAAATATGACTTAATAATAATAAAAAAATCTCTTTAGAATTTATTAAATCTCAGTGTGTGAAAATGTTTCCAGATATTTTGGTTTTTATTAAATCTTTAATTGCTGAACCTGAAATAATATGCATTATGCGAAACAGATATAAACATTTACATGTCATTAATTCTCATTTTTATTCAGCTATGACACACATGAAACTTTTCTGATATCATTGTATTGGTTACACGTATACAACGAAAGACTACATAACATTCGTATGACTGATTGTGTAAAATTATCTGCTGATCAAAAACCACATCCCTTTGACACTATGACAGTAAAAACGATTTAACAATAATATATTATGCCCATTTCACATTTTGCATAAACACTAACAAAAATACCTACTGCAGCTTACCACATCGATGGTCGCAATGACTTGGGTCCCTTTATGGAATATTTTTGTACTCAACATCTCCTCAGATTATATACAAAACTTTTATAAGAGACAATCATGTCTTTAATTTTTCCAAGGTTTTTTTCTATTCAGCTTCAATGTTTATGAAGGATTTACATTTATCGTGTGTTAGTTTCGTGTATTAGTTATCTAATTTTATTAGTTTTAGTCAACTTGATCTTCGCTATGGGTACACTGATAGCAGAACATGCACATTATTTAATTAAATAAAAATCAATTTTTGTTTAAATGTCACTCTCACTCTAATTTTAACGTTACAAAACTATGAGACACCCACACGAACGTAAGTTTAGAAAAATTAAGCAAAAATTGCAATACCTCTCAAGAGCCAAAAATGATATAGCGTGTTCACCATGCAGAAAACTTAATGTTACTGAGACTAACTAATAAGAAATCCTTTAAAATAAGACAAAGCAACGGTATGCATGTATCTATGATTGTGTACAATACACTATTTTACAAGGTTGGAGTCAGGCTATGTACTTGAATGTTGTGGTAAAGTAAATGAAATACATTTAAGAATATTGTAAAGTATAGGGAAAGGTTTGCCTCGTACTTGAAAGGGTTCAGTTAATATTTACTGAATAATATTTTTGTAAGTGGTAAGCACTACCGTCTGCCTGTAATAATAATATGCAATTGTTAAGGAAAATACAATAATGCTGCATTACTAGGTAGTAGTAGAAGCTCGTATTATTATTGAATTCTAAGATTGAATTCTAAGTTTGTATTGATCACTTTTCAAAGTAGTTGTTCTATTTTATAAAATTTTAACAAAGAATCAAAATTGTATAAGAAATAATGCCTACAAATTTAGAGAAAATACTTGCGAAATGTCATTTCTATTTTATATAGCTGTGTATGGATAAAAATCGATTTGAAGAGATATGAAAGCCAAACAAGTTGTAGTATTGAAACATTAGTACATAAGCTCGAAAACAGTTCTACTGAATTCTTTATTCCCTTCATTGGTCCATGAGCATGCAAAATTTAACTCAATATTGAGTTTGAATTAAAAATTAGTAGGATGGATTCGGAAAATTTAGTTTTGATTTGATTGACACTCATTCGCGTAACTTCTATTTCAGTGTGTCGTATGGATTCTTAACGGTCCCCAAAAATAGCACTTAAGATTAGATGGTACAATGGCTTTTTAGATGCTTGATTGAAAACGTTCGCTACACTAAACTTTAATCGGAAAAGTTCCGTAAATTTCAGGTAAAGCTTATCTGCTCTATTTATAGTTGTAATTCGAAAAGGAGTGCGGATGTTACATTCAAACATTATATATCTAAGCTTGCATAACTTAACTCTATGTATTTAACGAGACCATATACTAACAATCAGGATGTAAGTCATCGGAACTCAGAAAATAAAATATGCAATTTCAAGAATTTCAAATTTGATATTTTAACAAGTTAAGAAATTAAATGACCAAATTTAAAACGGTTGAAACTGATTGACATATTTACTACTCCATTTCAACATTATTTGCTTTTTGTCCTTGATCTGAATGTTGACATTGGTGTTTTCTAACTTCTACTCTATTCATTCAAAAAATGAATTTACTTGAGAAAAATTAAAAAAAAACAATTACTTGGAAGGTTTGTAGTCATGAGTCAGTCATTAGGGCAGGTTTGATGTCATTTGTCTTAAACTTCTCAGACTTGAGATAGTAAGCTCTCCTTTCATTCGAGGTACTGTATAGTTGTTGTAAATCAATGAATAATGCAATATGTAGGAAACTCAACGAAAAATTTAACACATTAAAGGTATTATTGTTACAATAAGCAAACTGAACACTTTTAGTAATAGAATAGTGTTAAATTTTTCTAAAATTAGAATATATTCATTGGGATTGGAGCTAAGACTTCGAATAATAATTTTCATTAATCATAATGACCAGCAAGACTGTCCTAATTCCTCGACCATAATAAAACTTGATTTTTCTGTTGTTAACCCATTTTACGATGATAACCTTTAAAATTGATTGCGTAACACGACCATGACCATTGACCATGGATAAAATGTGACCGCAATAAACGAAAGGAAATCCTCAAATTTTAGCAGGGCAGTTCATCAGTTTCCAACCAATATTCTTTTATAAGCGTATAAACCTATGGAGAAACCTATGAATCACTTTCTTGAAGAAAGAAACAGTCTACCAAACGTAGGCTCTCTTTTGATAGACTGACTAATGGTTTTGTAAAGTTACAAAAATTTCACAAAATGTGTCATTCTAAAATAAATAAACTTTCCTTAAAATCACGTCATAGTAAAACCTTCCATATACTGTGAACGTCTGAAATTTTTTAAGATAACTTGCATAATCCGTTGATATAGTCGAGGACTTAAAGTACTACTTGGTGTCGATATAGGCAGAGTGTATAGGCTAAATTTGAAAGACTTTATTCAAGTAGTTCACTAATAATGTCTACTTAAGGGACGAAAGCTAAATTGCTCATTACATTAATACCCTGCTGCCTTGAAATTTTATAGCAAATATTGAAGAGTTCAACTGAAAACCTTAATGATACAATAATTACAATCTCTTCCCTTATGTTTTTACTTTTTTTAAATATTTTTTTTTATTTTCTTCAAAATTGTTTTTTTTATTATTATTCTTTGTTAATAGGTGCTACTTGGCTAAATCCGTTTCATGGTTTATTTAAATTCAAATTGTGCATTTTAAGCATTGAGCCATTCCTTAAATCGACAAAGATTCACAATGCATTAAAATATAAAACTTCAACTGCCACTTCCACCTCCACCTCCAACTACAACAATCGTAATCTTTCTGCTGGTTATACCCTTTAGCTCAGTTTTCCTATAATCATGAAAACAATGGTAATTAAAACCGCTTTTCACTATACGACAGCATTAACGTTTATTAAGTAAAATACTACATATATAACAAACAAAACTTTCAAGCTGGAATTAAAATTTTGTTAAAAACTGATTAAATTATAAAATAATCCACATCTCGTTGTCTGAGTATATTTTTGGGGAAGTATGCTAACGTCTCTAAATAAAATATACCAATAACTAATCACCGTAAAAATCATATTTGTAAGATAAACAATTAAAGTTTGAAAGCTGGATAGGTGCTTTGGCTTTTCAATGTAAAACTTTCTTCACTTGTTAATTCTTTTCGGAAACGGTAGACAACAAACAAACAATAAGCAGTATACGCAAGTCCTAGCAAACCAAATACAACCATAGCTGTCGGTTCTGACGCTGATAACATTCCAATGAAGTAGAAAAAGCTTCGTAGAATAAGAAGAAAGGATGTTATGTTGAACCAGGTTGTGATCTTCGACACATCTCTCTGTAAAAAAGGTGTATAAATAATTTTAGTGATGGAATTTTTAATTTTGTAAAGATTTATCTTTGGAATTTATTATTAATCTTATAATTACTAGATAGATTAATTTTCTCTATAAGCTAAAACATGCATGATTATTGCAGCAATATATATTTTCAAAAGATTTATCTACTCTTCATAGTCTAACCTGTTTTGTCCCATTCATTAAATGTTGAGCTAACAGAAAATACAACAATGATGAGACAAACGCTAATAGTAAGAAGGATACCAGAACTCCACTTCCTAAGTAATCATAGAATTCAGCCTCATCTGGAAATTCGGCCTTATCTTTTTCCAGAGCTGTTTGGATTTCAGCACTGTACATTAAAGCAACAAACATTCCAAAAGCAGCGAAGCACGCTGTAGCTGCTGCCAACACCTAAATAATTACCACAAAGTATTTAAAAACAAAATTTTGGATTTACTCAGGTAATACAAAGCAATAAATTTGCCCGGTCATTTACCATGTCAATCATTGCTATGACCTTTACGGCCCTCTTCAACTGTAAGCCACAACAAGGATCCATGTTTTCAAGGCCCATGTTGACGAGATATACTGTATTATATTGATCGCTTATATTAACTTAAGAAATAACTTTTGCTTCTGAAAGTAGGTTGATTTTCAAATTGTTTTAACTTAATTTTTGTTATCGTTTGTTTGTGTAACACAATAATAAGTAATTAGACTTAAATCAATAGTGTGCAAATGTCCGATTGAAAATATTTATTCACGCTCAATGTAGAATTTTTTAACTTAATAATTTGTATTATCAAAATTTTACTTTCTAAATAGAAAATATTTGCATTCAAATAAAATATTTTCGAGCTAGCTATTTCAATATGCTAGTTACAATTACGTTTTTGTGTACTACGCTGATAGGAATGGCTGTGTCCTTCATATGATTTTTTTTCACATTGGCTATGCTTACATAACAATTGCTGCAGAACAGGTTAATAAGCAAAAAATGTACACCGAGTACAATCCAACACAATAATATTGTTGAGGTGGATGTGTCATAGCAAGTCTTCTAGTTGTTACTTGCACTTCCAACAACTTTTAGAGTTTCATAAGGTTTCACATAATAGGATATATCTTAGCTGTAGTGGTTCTACTTTTATATTATCAGATTAGATACATTGTGTAATTTTTATGGAATCAATCGGTACGAATAGAATAACATAAAAATCATGGACTGAAGCATCGCTATTGAATTCATGCTATGTTTTCTAAGCTATTCTGACGAACCTTTTCAAAGCATTCCCAATTGTCTACGATGTCTAGTCCTCGTTTTCTTAACAAACTAATGTTTTTGTTTTTATTGCTGGTTTTTTTAAGTTCTTTAGACTTCAATTTAATTTTTTTAGTGAGTTGAACATTTAGGAATTTTATTTTTTATTGGTTTAATGAATGAACATTTATTTTTGGCGAGGATCTAGTATTGATACTGACTTAATCTGAACTTTTGCATGCAAAGTGCATGAAAAAATAAAATTAGAATCAACACGATGTTTCAGAACAAAGTAAAATCATTCAACAATTATTTCTCTAATCTTCGTCTCAGGCATAAAATCAAATTTCTGAGGTTCAGCAAACATTATTAAAATGGTCGGAGGGACTTAAAGCAAATATTTCAGTTTTATTGGTAGCAGCAGGGTATACCGGTAGCAAGTAATACTGCTCGATCATCCCAACTAAAATATGTAACTACGTCTTTGAATTGTTTCAAGACGATGTAAAGTTCAATATATCGCCAAGTGCTTTAAAATGTTAGATTTCAAGCAACTCTATGTATTTACAAATGTCAAAAACAGTTATGTTATGCTAGCCTTCAAGCTGTCTCTGTGCAGTTGACTTCTACTGACTTTACAAATGGTAACATTGGAAGTATAAGCGGAGGAAGATCAAGTAGGCTTATTTATGTTAAAGCATTTTACAACAAAAATAAAAATTCCATGTGGAGAAGCTCATACTGGACACTTTTATTTGATAGGGCTTAATTTTATTTTATAGAGAAGAGCTTTAAAAGGCAACTAGAATTTTATATTTTTCGGTTCATCCAAAGTAAAAGTTAAAATCAGTGAAGAAGGACTAGGTGTATTTTCTTCTTAGGTTTCTACTATTATCTATTGTCCTTCCCAGGCAAAAAAACTAACTGGTTTACAGTTTTTTAGGGAAATAAGGACTAATTAGCGATACAAAAAAGTGAAAATTAATAGCGTATTGATGTAACCCTACTTTCATGAATTCCATCAAAACCCCCAATTCTAAAGTAAAGCATGTTTGTAGTAAAATTAGTTACCTGGTTTTTTGAATCAGGTAAAGCATTTAGCCTAATCCCCTGAAGCAACCGGAGTTGTACTTATAGGAACCACCTAATTTGAGTTTCTTACTAGTTCAAAGCATTATGATTTTCTAAACCGTCAAAGTATAATTAAATTACAATTACAATAAAAACTGACTATAGTAGGTAGTTGTTTTTCACAAAACAAACAAATGTCATAAATATTTACAAATTGACAATACATACTACAATTCAAACACAAGTTTATTCGATAATAATAATATTCTCCGGAAAATTCTTTTTTGCTTTCCTTTTGCAAGTGGTACCCATTGAAACTCCATGTTAGCTTTAAAACATTATCAATTTCGCTTGCTTGACGCAACTTCAGCTTCATTAAGATATTCATTTTGAAGTAAAGATAGAAAAACAACTCAAAAGAGAAAGCTATGATTGAACAACCTAACCTAGAGAGTAAAAACAAAATATTTAATGTCTATACTAATCACAATCAGCATCCCACAGCTCAGTAATTTCCAGCATAATAACATTTCTTTTGCGTCTTGTCCTGTCTCAAAAAAAACCGATGTAATTCCTTGTAAAATATGTAACATACATGATATCACAGCCAAGATATCTCAGTAGTAGTAGTAATGTGTCAGACAAATAACCTTAATAAACCAAAGTGAAAGGGAAATCCAAACTGTTTTTCTTCCTTTTGTAGTAAACTTCACAAAGAATAAAAAAAACATCATGGACCATTGACTATCTTCACATTCACCAAGGTGAGCTCTTGTAAGTTTATAAGTAGTAGTAGTAAGAGAAAGATCTCTCCAGGGCTTTGGTCGTCTCTCCGCATATAGTCATTGAGCCATCGTCAATCTTTAATACAGTAGTATAAGCCATATTCCCTACACCCATAGACCCATATCTGCTATAAAGTACTTTCACATCCATGAACTTGCTATAA
>JAQGAA010000438.1:0-22697 GCA_034696425.1 Isotoma viridis
TTGGGTTAGTGAAAATTTTATCTAAAGAAGGGGGGACCATTCTCAAGTTTCTATTTAGCAAGCTATATAACGATTACTCTTCCGATCTTATAGAGAGTTATCAGATTCTAGGAGATTAAAACTCTTCTTTTCATTTTCGTAGTTGCAGATCGATAGCACTTTTACTTCAGTCTTTTTCATCTCGGCCTTCCGTTCCTTACTGCTTGCCATTCCATTCCATGGTATTTTGTACTCTCTGTTACTACAGGAAATCTTACCTACATTATTTTATATCAAATAAATGTTCCGCAGAATGAGAGACGATATTAAATGTGATACATAAGACTATTTTTCTATTCACTGGTATTTCATATTGCATTATTATTAAAAATAATAAAAATAATAATAACAATAATAATAATATTATTTCTATTTCAACTATCGCAAGTTGGTCCTTCCTTTCAGTCTAAATCCTGAATCATCCATTCAAGAAGAAAAACAAGATTTTGTTCAACTCTTGTAATGTAACTGATTTCCTTCCTTTCTTGTCTCTTTTTACATTTTTCTCCAAAATGTTTTCAGCTCGGAATAAATGTAATAGTTTTAAATTTGTTTCTGGCATCTACTACATGTCCCAGTTGCAAATGTTAAATGCTTAAATTTTCTAGGCAGACAGTACGAGTAAATTATATTAATGTATACATGCAAGGACTCAAGGTACCGACATGTAGCCTCTACCCTTGTAAAATAAATTGAGATATAAAATGGTCATTTTCTGTCTTCCCCATTGAGTTTGGACTTGGACTCTGGAACAAACTCTCTGGACTCAGAATGTCTTGATTCTCTTGATATATTATTATACCATATATCTAAACTGTATAATAAATAACAAAGAGAGTTTTTCTCCTGTGGATACTTGATTCGAGTAGTCACTAAGCTTTTAGGTTTCGAGTCCAAAATTAGAGTACAGTTTAGCAGATTCATTCGTATTGTCATGCGGATCTTTGTTTTCCCTATTTAATATCATTATCATTGTTTTTAAGTCATGCTGATGCTACTGCTGGTGGGTTGTCATCATTAATTTACATCTTCTTATTTACCTAAAAGCATAGTAGTTAACATTGTTGAAACATGAAACGTTTCTCTTAAGAAACTTATCTACTTCAGTAATTTTACTTATTCTCTCTGAGGATTAATTTCCTCCTAACATAAGACAGTTGTTTCTAAAGATCTTAAGCTACCGTGTTTAGCGTAAGCTTCTTCTTCTTACGTAATTCATTTACACAGAATGAGGATATAATATGCTATATCGTTTCAGTTTTATTACATTAGCCGGTGGAAACAGTAGTCCTGCCATGGCGTGATGACGTATTATATGTTTGTTAATTTAGCTATTCTCTCATCTCAAAACAATTACGGAGGAATGAGAAATGTTTTTATAGGTATAAGGGCAAGTAAAGTGTGAATCCTTGTTAAATTTGAAAAATATACTTGCTTTTGCTTTACTCAAGGATTTCTCATTAAAAAGCCATAAAAGTTTGATGCTTGGTAATATTTCATTTTAGTAATATTATTATTGTGACCCTTTAAATATACAATGTCCATCAACTACTTACGTATTCGTACTAAATTTTATTAAAATATTTTTTCTATCCTAGCTAGAAAATGAATAAAAGCGTGAGGGAAGATATATCATCAAATATATCACATTTAATAATGATAAGTGTATTATTAGTATCACACAGTCGTGCAGATTATTTGGATTAAGTTGGGATGAGTAGTTAGGTAGGTCATGTAAGATGATGATGAGAAAGACAGGTAAATGGATCAAAAAATACATAAAATCAGAATTATTCTCATCTTCATAGGATTTTTCTGCATTTTATAATACACAAGCAAGTTAGCTTATAAGTTATAAGTATATTAAACACAGTAAAGGCAAAAGAAAAATAATCTCCCTTTTAAAAGAAAAATTGATCTTAAGCAGAGCAAATCGCTAAGTGAAGGAAATAGAAAAGACTTAAAAATCATCTTGAAGTGTATTCTTTCTTTGCTTTTGTTATAAACCTGCACTTATGATGATATTTCATTTGGGTTTCTAGCTAAAAATTGCATTCTGCATTGTATTACTATTATTATTATAGGTTGATCATGAAATGCCTTGAGATTACATGCACATTACGACTCTTCGTGATTCCTTAGAAAGATTTACTAATTGATGGAATAAAGATTTGAAGGCTCATCTCAGCTTTGAGATAATAGCTCTTTGGTTTTTTTAGCATATTGTTTGTATTAGCGCATCCTTGAGTATCCTTGAGTCTCTTCCTTTATAAGATTCTGATTATGCCGGCTTTTAACACTCAAGTAGTCTCCGTCCGGTTTAAGCATTAGATATGCATAGATACAACTGCAAATTATTTATTGAAATGATTGGATAGTGTGTGTGTGTGGTTTGTCATTTTGCATAATGAATGATTATTATGAATCAAGAATTTTTTTCTTTGTAACCTTTTCTTGATTGACATGATTTGCTCATCACATTTTATGCTTTTGTTCAATTAAACATTGTGCATTAAAAGGTGTAGAAAGATGCATTTATTTTATATTCCTATTACAGCTTTATGGTATAACATGTTATAAAGTATATATGCAGTTTGGTGTTGGCCAAGAATACATAATAATTTGATACAATCGGTTTAGAAGGGAAGGTGTTCAGCAAACAATTTTCTTTCTAAAACATTTTTTTTTTCTCTTTTAAGTTTTTTTTTCTCGTCTCTTATGCGTTTGATTTGATGTCCCAAGTCTTTAAGAGTGTTGATCACGACGTGACATGGAAGAACTTTTAGTCTCCTGCTACTTTTGTAAACTATGTCTCCCCTTGCTTTTTGTCAAATTTACTTGTCCATACCAGAGGTACTATTTTAGATTGGATTTGAGATCAAAAGCCTTTATGTTGTTGCAGGACTGAGATCAAGTCAAGTGTCAACAACAGATATCTTGAAACATTCATAAATAAAACTACCGAGTTCCTTTATGCATGCTCAAGCTTAACTCAAGGTTCTTCGATTTGTAAGTTATAGAATTTGTAAGAGTGGTACTGTGTTCTGTGTAGCAACCACAAATCAAAAGTAGGTACTTGAAATTTGAGTCAAGTCAAGTCTTGAGATTTCAAGACGTTAGTTTATTTTATGAAGAAAATGTTTTCAAGAAAATTACCAGAGTTATTTTATTACAGCCTTGAAATGCCTTATTCAGCGTGAAATGAAAAACTATAGGTACGATTCCATATATGTTGTATCGTATTTACCTCTGTTCTTGGTTTAGGTCTCGTTTGTCTCGTCTAGTTTTATCTCTTTAGGTCTTGGGACTTCAAAGTCGATAGTAAATCTAGATATATTGAGTCTCGAATCCAATACAATTTCTAGTCGTTTTTCATATGCCAATTGCATTAATTTGTAAAATATGATCATAATAAATAATACTGCTAATCTTTGCATTGCAAGTGCAAACCAAATTGAATCGAATACATTCTTCATACATTCACTTTCCGTCCATATTTACCAGGCTCTGCTTATCCTAGCCCCCAACATAATCATTTCCCAATTAACAAGATATAAAACCTTTAGTCAATACACAAAGCTTACAAATTTTGCCTTGATTTGTTTACTCTCATCTTTGTTTAGTACCTATTTGATCAACATTGTCAGTTTTACCATCATCATCATCTCATGTGGAAGGGGAAATGAAAAAAAATCTTATAATAATTTTCACACCAATTATAACTCAAAACTTAAAACATGTGAGCATTGGATGATAATCATAATATTTAAAATGAGTTCGTTTCAGTTTCTGCTTTTTCACTTGATTTCTATCTTTTTCATTTTTTTGTTAGATAAAATGTAAATAATGTAAATGCACCTTTAGCTTCTGCAAAAAAAATCTTTGTTGCACTTTTTAAACTTGAAACAGATACCTCCGCTTGATATCGTGTATCTGGCTGAATTAGATAAAATGGGTGCTGCACTCAACTCTAGCCCAGTGGCCTACCTGTCTGCTCACCCTGACATCCAATTAATTGTGGATGAGTTTTTTATGTGTGTGTAAAACTTCTTGCTTGTTGCTACTACTGTAGCATCTTCTTCAATTCATTAAAATCATTACCACCACTGACAAACACATAACATAAACATAACATACTTAAAAAAACCATTCGTCCTCCTATAAAGCTACGAAGTATTAATAGTATGAAAAATTTAATTAAAACCTTTTGTTAAATCTACTTTGAAAATCAGTCTTAATCCTATTTAAGGCTTAAAACTATATTAAAAATAACTGGATGATTCCTATTGGATTCGGTCGTTAGTTATAGATAGCCAAATCACAATCTTGAAAATTATTATTATTTATTTCTTTAATGCATAACTAACATAAAAAAACTTTATAATAGTATTTTTGAGCTTTTTTAACTAAACATTATGGCTGATAATGATATAATGCATTAAAGATGAACAAAATTTCAAAACCTTAAATTAATGCAGCTTGTTATTTTATAAGATGTGTGCTAGTTTGTGATAAAGAATGACAATTACGGCATAACATAATAAAGCAATTCTTCGTGTTTTGAAATATTTATGAGATTATTGATAGAAGGAATAAAACGCATAACTTCAACTTCAACTCCTCATTCATTTCGATAAGATAATACATTTAAAAACATCATACGTAATCCTGTAACGACGTAGATAATTGACTAATCATAATTTAATAAATTTGATAAGATCAAGAAATTATGATACATCCTTCATTTTTTCATGCTCATAGGGTTATTGTTTCTAAAGCATTTTTACACCTTATTACATGTACTTTAACCAGAATTTGAATCCTTTCCTCTTATATGCTTATCCACTATATGCTACCTTGCTATCATAGTGTACTCTGTTAAATAAAAAAAATTCCTAAAAGTTCTAACTAAAATCAATGACAGGATTACAAATTAGTGCTGCTGATAAAGCACTTTTATCCTATCCTTGAACAAATATCTGTCAGTTTAAGACCAAAACTCACAAGATCCTGTGATTTGAGCTTTTAAGAGATACTCAAGAGAGAAAAAGGAGAAACCCTGGATAGAGAATTATAGCCAAAATGATCTTGAGTATGTCGTAAGCCGATTTAAAGCTTTCTCCGGTCATTTGAGAGATTTTACTGCGGTCCATTTTGTGGCTCATAAAACCCTTTTGGCTATAACATGGGTGTTTTTGTGCTTCCTTGTTCTTATATACAATTCACTTTTCACTACTACTAACTCAACCACAAACTATATATTTCCTTTTTGTTAAAATACCTCACTCATATCATGTCTTTTTATAAAATCTCTTACTTATAAGCAGGTACACAAGTTATAAAAAATCCAAAATACCAAAAGCTCTGTTCCTACAAGATCACATTAATCTTAAGAAGTAGCAAAAAATCGACCATACACTTTAGTGAAATCGAAATAGATATTTTTTTTTATATTGGAAGTCACATCATACTACTATTGTGTATGGGTTTTAGATTTAGGGCAAAAATATTATTCTCTCAATTTCCATATAACAATTTATATCTTCCATACCACTAACTGATACTAAACTAAATAACTGCTTGAACACTTATAAGCATTACACACACATTCCCTTTGTATTATATTATACTTCACTTATTCCACCATTACAAATCCCAAAATGATATAAAAATTGAGCAATATCATTTAATAATACGATAGGCTTTAAAAAAAACCTTTTAAACCCTTACTTTCACTATTAACTCGTATTTATACATGACCCTGTCACTACAATTTTTTAAATTCATGTTTAACGCCTACGACATTTATGTAGTGCTTATAAGAAAGTATTATAAAAAAAAACTATACACACTGCATATAATGTTATATTGTACGTGCCCAAGCACCCCATTCAATGGGTGCATTACTTTTTTATACTCTCTTTTGGTTAAAATTGTTGGGGTTAGATTTATCTCATGATGATTTTTCTTAATAAATGCCGAACCTGACATATCTTGCGGCTTAGCTGTTTTTAGCAATTCATTTTAACACTAGCTGTTTTTTTTAGCATGCCTTGACTTTTTATTAAGATTAATTTAATCTTAAAAGAAATTGATCTTTGAGGTGTATGGCAAAAGATGGTAATAAAAGTTTTCTCCTTTTTAGCCAACTTAAATGCACCTGTGTATAATAATAATACTCTTTATTATCTAGGTTGATTTTAGGCCTTCACGTTTTGTTTGAGTTTATTTGCAGGAGTTTTAGTGAATTCAAATGAGCCATGAGACACTCAATCTGTAAACACTAACACTGCTAAAGTTTTGATGACGATACTTAGGCTTTTGACATTATGGTGCTTTTAATATTTTGAGATACGTACGTTTTAGAACGCAATGGTATCATGTGCATGGTAAAGTTTAAAATTTTAGTGGTTTCTCGTTTTAATTGGCTTAGCTTCGCTTTTATGAGTGGGTTGAAATGTTAATTGTGCGTTGTGCGTGTGTGTATGTGGTTATAGATTTGAGTTGAGCAATTATGGTCATTAATTGTTATATTTATAAAGCGTGGAAATATTACTCCCAGTTAGAAAACTACACGTACGTGGGATAAGATAATAATAAGAAGAAATGCGTATATTGTGTAAAAAATTACAATATTTTTTTATTTAGCAGAAGTTTTAATGATTATAAAAATATAAGTAGTAAAAAAATGTATAAAAGATAATGCTTTTTAACTAATCTTATAAAATTCTTTTAATTTCAGGTAATCCATGGAGCTTTCATAGAGCCTCATCACATAATGAAGAAAAGAAGTATAGATCAGCCACTTCGAATAGTTTTATATTATGACGAGAGTGTTCACAAGTAAGTTCAATCCACAAAATTCATTTGTAAATTGTAAAGTAAAAATTTATCCTAAATAATGTGCTATATAGATAAAGAGGAATTAGGATAGCCCACCTTTTGTACACCTTTTTTAGCCTTTTATCATTTAGTTACCTCTTACTCTGTCCTATAAAATACAATTTGGGATATCCTTATTATGGGAATGAGGGATTGAGCAAAAAATTAAATAATCATAAAAAGTTACTTAACACTCAACCAAATCAAGAAGATGTGACATGTTGTATTCGAGATGAGACACAAAGTGTATAAATCATCTTATAAACAAGAAAAGTACAAAAGAAAGAAAAAAGTAGTTTTTTATTCTTCCTGGATTTTGGAATATAAAATCAGCATGTCAGCCATGAGATTAGGAATATGAGTGTAAAAGCCTTATATTTATGTGCTTTTATGACATAAATAAATTGGTTAAAATTAATTCATTTTGACAGTAAATGTTTCATTGGCCTTTTAATTTTATTTTAAAAAGGGTTAAGCGCATGTTCTCATTTTTCTGAACTGACGTTATCTTTTCAATTAATTATAAATATAAAATTTATTAAATGTCAGCCATTTATTAGGAGTTTTTAGAACGCTTAGACTGTTTGGTTTGCAAAAACCCACCTGTACTTTAAATAAATGTTATATTTATTCTTTATTTCTTTCAGGTTGGACAATGAAAAGAAAAACCTTATCAACGTAAGTTTTTAATTTAATTTTAGATTAAAAGATAAACAACAACAATCTCAACAATGTACCAAACTGCACATGATAATTTGTACAAAAAATCAAAACTCATTTCAAAGCATTAGATAGAACAATAAAAATGTAAAAATAACATCTTCCCTCCTATAGAAAAACCTCAGAACTACGTTAGCTTTCACAGATACTGAATTTAATCAGACTGAAAATAATATTTTATTAATATACGGCTGACTGAAGATGATTTCCATATAAAAGATAGAAATTAGTATTATTAACTTAGGTAAATCATAATGATGATGATCACCATCAGACCATCTCACACCCTCGCTATACAATTGTATATCATCACACACACTATTTTTATTATTACCTTGTTTCTCACATCTTTTGTTAAGTTAGTGACTAAATTGAAGGAAGTTTGAAGAAACGAAGTCAACATGACAAGAGATGAATAGACAAGTTGATTGTTGCATTGGGTCTTTTGTGTGTCAAGTCAAGCCATCATCTTCGTCATCCTCATGATCACATTTCACATCGCATAACCATAATAATCCCATATAGTCATCATCACATCAATTTAATATAATTGTAATATTACTATTATTATATTATTATTTTATTCAGATTCTTCTTTTCTATTGAGAATCTTATTCTTATAGATATGACGAGAAAAGAGATGAAGTGAAATGAAAATGAGTGAATAGGATGGATGACATAATATTATTTAATATTATTACTATACATGTATATTATTATGTGCACTTTTATATTATGTGCATTTTTGTATAATTTTTGTAATGGGATGCACCACCTGTGGCTCCTTGTGGTTGCATCTTAATGAAAACGAAAAAAAATGTGTGTGCAACGCAACACTTGTAAAAGTAAGCTAATCAAATGTACATAGTTAATGAGGGCCACGAAAAAATAAAAAATTGCTATTGGTAAAGAATCTTCAGAGATTTTAGAATGAATGTCCAAATTACCATTTGTGTACACATAATAGGTGCAAATATATTTACATATATTGAATGAATAAACAACTAATGCTTCGTGTATGGAATTTTAGGCTTATTTATTAGCACTGTAATTTCACGATATCGCCAATAATACATGAAAAGGACATTTTATTTTTATTACTCAGTGGAAACATGCACGAAAGAACTTTTTGTGTTTTACCTAGTTTATACTGATTTTGTACATTGTGTAATTGAAATGTTGTTGACTTTTGAATAGATATTTGTGTTAATTGGTTTTTAATGTGTCCTTTATTATTATTACATGACAGAACACTGTGCTTCCTGAAGCCATTACTTATTGGGAGAAGGCTCTTAAAGTACGAAGAACAGAGAAGGCTATTCTTCTCAATAGGTAAGTCTTAAGTGTAAGACTCACTTTAAAAGAGGCTTGGAAAGAGACGAAAATCCTTTTATAAATTAATTTCATTAAATAGCTCTTTCAGGCTGTAAAACAAAGTACGTACACGTCAATGATGTTCTGTACCTAACCAATTTCAAGTATAAAGGATTTTCTATTCTTAAAGCACTATGGCCTTTTGTTATTTTCTAAAGTGCTTGTTGTCCCCTTGGAATTCGAAATTCCTTCTGCTGTTTTCTTTTTCCTCTGTTTTATTCCGCAAAAACTAAAAGCTATTGAATAAAAATGTCCCCCTTTATGAAAAAAGTTAATAGAGTTTAATTTAAAACAAGGATTTTTATATTAAGACTTGTTTTTGACTTGAATTCTAATTCTGTTCATTTGAAAATGAAATTCAAAAGACAAACTTTTCCCTAAAACAAGTTTTATTTCTCAAAGAGATCTCACACATTTCTTTTATTCCTAGAGTTACTGGAAAACACAATGTGCATGCTCAAGGAGTAGATTTCCTTTAGAAAGTTAATTAGATTCAGTAGATTGAGGATGAAATGTGATTTAGGAATTCAATAGATTAGCATTCAGATGGTTTTGATTTGTTTCAGACGATGTCCAAATCAACAAGTCTACTACAAAACGGACAACCCACATCCGTTCTGTCGGGTTGAATGCGAAGCAAAAACTATGTGTGGAGAAGTTGAAGTTCCACAAGAGCATTTGGATGTAAGAAACTACTTGAATTATTTTATTCCGCTATGAAAATGGAATGTGTATGTACATCCTTGAATGAAGGTATTGATTAAAACTGTGACCCTTCTTGGAACTACTAGAGCCTTGAAGGAGAATGATGATGGGATGGGTTGCGAAACGCTTGAGTTTTAGTTAGAATTGAATTGGATAGGAAGGAACCATATATAATAAATCAAATCACACATCTGCAAAGTTTTATTCAACGGATTGATTTTCTGAATTTTCTCTAGGCTTGCCGAGTATGTGATCAGTATGGGCACAATTGCAGAGTCGCTGAGAATAGTACGGCTGGCTCCGGGATTGCGGATGCAGATTTTGTGTTCTATGTGTCCGCCTTGCAAACTTCCAGATGTAAGCATGGATTCACCGTAGCTTATGCTGCTCATTGTCAGCAAGAATCAGCTCTTGACAGGTTGGTTTTGGTTCTTTCATATGAAATTAAAATAGACAGATTTTACAACTAACAGACTTGGGGTACGGTCATGGTTTTCCTAGTTTTTCATTACTGAATGATATAACTATTGATTATGATTTAATTATGAGGCATACAAAAAGTCTGTGTGGTTTTTTGGTTCTGTACTCGTTTTCAGACTGTTACTAAATTCAACAAAAATTCCTACTAAATGATGAAGTTTAGAATTGATTGGTTTTTTACAAGGGTTAGTCTAAAAGTTAGTCAAAGCTATTGTAATCACTTGAATTTATTCATTTGAAACCTTCCTGATTCATTTAATTAAAAATCTTGTTTCAAAAAATTCCTCCCTTCATGTGTTTCAACTTTAGTACGATTTCCATTTTAACAAATAAAACTTTAAAGAATCCTATGTTCAACTTGCAATGATTCTTCTAAAAAAGTCATACTTTTTAATCAACTCTTGTTACATAAAGAAGTTGAAAAAGACAAAGAAGAACGAACTAGATGAAAATGAAATGAAATGCATTGAGACATGTCTAAATTAAATGGTTTATGGTTCGTATGATTTCATTTGATTAGACCTATAGCTGGGCATGCCAACCTGTGCCCGAAAAGTATCAGCACAAAACCGCAAGAATTGGACACACTCATCTCAACAGTAAAACACGAGATTCTTCACGCTCTTGGCTTTTCTGTCTCATTATATGCCTTCTATCGAGATGACAATGGAAATCCTCTAACGCCACGCGATACTAAGGGAAAACCACCGTTGAATGAATCGTAAGTGCTTATCTTCTTCTTACCTCGCTAACTTAATATTATAGAAAAATACAATACATAACATTCTACTCTCTCTCTCTCTCTTCTCATAATGCACTCATACATGTAAGGTACTTAAGATAAAACACGTTGGTAAGTCTCTGTTGACAGGTTTAGAATCTGACAAGATTTTTACATTTGAATAAAAAAAATATTGCGAGACTTTTTTCTTATCTGGGCAGAAAAAATAAGGGGGGACTGTGTTCTAGAATATCTAGAAATCTACTCCGTATGTAACTGCAACACTTTTTAACTAAAGATAAAGGCTATCCCTGAGAGTTTGCATGAAAATAGAATTCATGTCATTTCTTTGTCGTCCTTAAGATATATGATCGAAAAGTAAGAATTTAGTTTGAGAAGAAGAGTTCGTTCGTCTTCTTACTTTTCTTTTAGAGATTCATTTCTACAAGGAACTTTTCCAAATAAAAGCAAATAGCAGATGTGTTTATACAATGTAATTTATATACACTTAAAAAAGTAGCAAGTAGTATATAAATATAACATTCATTATTACATTTTGCTGAAAGATGCAAAGATTACATACTTGGATATTCTTCATACTTTACTTTGTGTTGTGTCCTAATGATAAATGTTCTTACTTCAAAATATTATTATCTCGATGTGCTAGACAAGAAAAGAAGCTCGATGTAAAAAACTGTATCAGATTTAATACCTTAGATAGATCCTAATAAATTATGTGAATTAATGTCTGTTGGAATTGGTTAGACGGATATCATATTGAAGACACAAGACCAGACGACTCATTTGAGTATGTAATTCATCCTTTTAGTAGAAGTAGTATAAGTAATGTTAAAGTTTAAAAAAATAAGATTTTCCACATAATAATTATACGCGAGAGAAATAAGCTTGTTCTTGGTGACTTTTTCATGCATGAACATTTTTGTCCTTGTGTTCTTCATCGTCGTGTTTAACTGTTATTAGGACTATGTGTGTACTTATGACGAGAGAAAGAGTATTTATGATTCATTTTTTGTAGTTTAGAAATAATAATGGGAGACAATGTATGGCATAAAATTGCGACTGTTGGGGTGCATGATGCACGGTGTTTTTTCACGTCCATCATTTGTGACTAAAATCAAAAAAAGCGTAAGCATTTAGAAAAACGCAAAACATAAGCAGAGCAACTGCTGAAAGAAATGAAAATAAATATTAGCAAATTAGACCTGAATTTTTTTCTCAACGTAGTCCAATTATAATTTAGAAAAATGATGTGGTATTTATTCTGATCTGATTAAAATGTGTTTGCTTTTTGCTCATGATGATGATGATAATGCACACGTCACTCATTCATATTTCATCCCTCACTCTCTTTACTTATTCATTTATATTCAAGTTCTCATTTTAATGTTGTATTAATGATGTTGGTTATTAAAGTATGCAAGCACGACAATGGAGTGACAGAGTGATCAAAACGGTAGTGCGACCCGATTGGAAAGTCCGAGATGGGAATGTGACAAGAACAATGCAGATGATTGTGACACCCCGTGTTGTTGAAGAAGTGCGAAGACATTTTAATTGTCCTGATTTAGAAGGAGCTGAATTAGAAGATCAAGGGGAGGAGGGCACTGCACTTACTCATTGGGAAAAGCGAATCTTTGAGGTTCATTTAATTCTTCACTTTTATGAACATTACCTTTAATTATTTTGCATTTTGCTCTGACTGACGGCTGACACATTGTCATCTCTCTTGTTAACATAGCTTGATAGCTTTTATAGTTGCATTCAGCCGTACGAAGCCCTTCACTTGTCTTTTTAATAGTTTCCCAATTTGCTCTATTTACATGCGCAAAAGTACCTATTAATTACATTGCCAAGGATTCATTATTTGTACCTTTGTGTACATATAAATACTCATATCACTTTGTTGTATTCATGTTTTGTGCTGTTGTACCACCATGGACGGATTTCACGAGCCGAGCAATTAGAAAGTGATGATGATGATGAGGCATAACTATAATGATGAATTTTGTTTTGCTAATCACTTTTGACACAGAATGAAGCGATGACTGGGACTCATACACAGAATCCTGTGTACTCAAGGATAACTCTTGCATTGATGGAGGATACGGGTTGGTACCGAGCTAATTATGAGATGGCACAACACCTTGTTTGGGGTCATCGGCTTGGGTGCGATTTTGTCAAAAGATCTTGCATGGAATGGATGAGTGCGGATCAAAATGGGTAAGCATTTCCAATGACGAAAACTACATTTCAATGAAATTGAGTCCTATTTAACATCTGAATCACTTCCAATTTTCAAATTGTTTTGTTTATTTTTCAAATTTACAATGAATTATTTTCCTGTATCCAAAGTTCTGATAAAAGAAACATGCAAAAATATTAAGCTTTTTGCTCTTAAGGTTAATCATATGATAGAGAGCTAGAGGTAGAAATTAAAACTAATTGCAAGCAACAAAATACAACCCAGTAGCAGTATGCAAATGTTGACAAAATTGTAGTAGTATCACATGAAAGTACAAGTAGTAGCCAGCATGTAACAATACAACTGATCTTGTCAGTCAGTCATCTTTACCATCATACAAATTGCAGAGTTTGACAACGAATGCATTCTTTATAGTTATTCCATTGTGATTCTATAGACTTATTATATTATTTGCTATTCTTCACAGAAAAAGAATGGTAAGCTACACATTGAATCTTAATGTAATCGCATTAATCAACGTCTACTTGCTTTCATTACTTTTTGAAACTACTACCTACTAACTTTAATAGATTAATTTTAAATTTTAAAAGCAAACATAATCTAATATCATTACGTTTTTCAACGTAGGAAGAAAGAGAGCAGTAAGTACGAATAATGTATAAAATTCATCTTGTGATGCTTCACACGATTTATAACTTTTAGAAGAAACCATTTTTTCTACACAGGTACCTATAATAGTTAGTATTAAAGAAAAGGAAATTCAGACCAGGGTGCATCATGTACAAAATTGAAATTGTAAAGATTCAACTTATTATTTAGTTGTAGACTTGTAAAAGTATTATATACTGTACTTATGAGAGAGAGAAAAAATGAATCTTTTATTCACGCTTAAATAATATCAATTTAGAATTTGAAGGAAGTTATTGCAACGGGGTTATGTTATGCTTATACGAAATAATGAAAGTGATCGCTAATCGATAAGCTTTAATTAGAGTGTGTTTTTAATTTTAGATTTATTAGATAAGAAATTCGTGTTTCATGCTTAGCTTTTGAGGAGTATCACTTTTTAGGTTAGCTTTAAAATTAAAATATCCAAGCAATACCTAAATATTACCATTCGAATTTCATTACTTTCAAACTTTTAATTTTAATGAAGAAACTACTTCATCCGTGTACACCATACTATGAATGAAATTAAAATACGAATGAATGAATACTGTTACGGGACATCGTTCAAGAATTACTTAAACGTATCAGTATCACCCATTCTTTTAAAAGTATACTAACTCATGCATATCATTATTATTGTTATTTTTGTTTAATAGTGATCCCATGCCATACTGTAACAAAGTGAAAGCAGAACCTTTGGAAACGCAATGTACTGATGATCACAGTTCAGTTGCCCTCTGCAATCTGGTTAAATATCCAAGCCCCTTGCCAAGAGAATATCAAGTGAGTTACAAAAAATTGGAAACAAGAAATCATTTATATGAAAACGTCGAATAAGATAATATTTAATAACTGGTCTTCTTATTGATATTCAAGCTTCTAAGTGATAGTTTTTAAAATGAAATTGATGCATTGATGACTAATTCACATTAATAATTATTTTTTTACAGAATTTTGAGTCTTTGCCAAATATTCCGAATGAAAATTTATCTTACTACGGAGGATCTGTAACGCTGGCTGATTACTGCCCTTACGTTCAAGAATTTACTTGGAGAGCTAACAGTGTAGTCATTAGAGGATCTCATTGCTATTATGAAGAAAATAATCCAGGTAGAAAAACTGAATATTTTGAAGTTAATGACATGAGAAAGAGACGATTTACAAACATTTTTTTGTAAACTGGTGAATGATCAACTTTTGAATGAATTCATTTGGTATGAATTAGATATTTTAAGGTGTTTGAATGTGAATTTATAGAATTTTATTGTCCTGCTGCGATCGAATTTAAATAACTGTTTTATTTTGATGTTTAACACGTTAATTTAGTTTACATTTTTTTAAAGTTAATTCAGAAATGTAATTTATTTTAAGTATCAAGTCTTCAATTCTGATTTCATATTTTATCACCTTTGGTACCAGGGTTGGCTTATCAGTGAGACGAGTGAGAGAAAAATTTCGTACTAAATTTACGACGTCTAAATTTTGCTGAGCTTATATTACGTACTTCTAAAGATTTTCCAAGAAATGAGTAAGTAACTCAAATGCAAAGAATATTGAATCGACAAGCAAAATAACTTTATTGGTGCTTGAAATAGGATTACAGAATTATAGACTTGATTGATTGGTTTGTGTATGAGTGTGTGAGTTTTAGAAGATGTGAATGTGAATGCTATGGGCTTTTTTTAAGAGATTTGCTTTTTTTCTGGAATACTTTGGATTTTTGCTTGTGTTTCCGTTCATTTCTCTTCCGTATGTGTTTTTTTCCTCACAATAATAATATTATTCCCCATGGTTGGAAATGTGAGTGTTGAAGAAATGCAATGATAGTTTGGTTGCAGAATAAAATGGTGTTTTAATGCTCGATCGATTTTTAGAGCCGGACAAAAATTTTGCACTGGAAGAATATGGAGAAGGTGCCAAGTGTTTTTACCACACGAAGGAAATGTGGGAAGAACGATCCTGCCTTCAAAAACGCCATTGGCAGCATTGGGGTTCAGGCTGCTACAAGTACCTTTGTGATAATGGACTTCTGCACATTTTAGTAAGTACTCTTTGTCCTAATATCTATGTCGACACTCTAAGTCTTCACTACATACTTTCTTGTTGAAACTAAACTGCTTTATTTTTATTAATCATTTCAAAAGCCTCAAAAAGTCCCTAACATGTTTATTTCCTAAACTTTTTCTAGGTCACAAACCGCACGTTCACATGCGCCTATACTGGTCAAGAAATTCGTATCCAGTTGCTCGCCAACGGTTGGCTTCATAAAGGAGGAATTAAATGTCCGGCTTGTGAAAACTTTTGTGAAGTGAGCTTTCCTACTTTACTTAGTACCTATAAAGCTTATGAAACGAAAACTTGCAATTTAAGAAATTTTATGAGAGCCATAAAAATGAATTAATTCTAACTTTTTGTGACTTTAATGCACAGGATTGTAGTGGAGTTGCTGCAAGCTATGAAATTAGTCAAGAGGAACAACCCGCAGATACATTAGAATGTTCTTCCGTCATGTACCGACTTTCTCCAGCGGTCTTACTTTCAGTCCTTTGTATTCAGTGGGTCTTCTTGTGACAAACATTATCCTCATAATAACATCAGAATTGAGATTAACCAAGTGAACAGCAATTATTCTCTTCTACACAATCTCATGTATTATGTACTTTAAGAGGTGTTCGGAAGAAATGAACTTTGAACACTCAACCCAGAAGAGGCTACCCAATACTACCCACACACATACCACACTCTACAATAATATTATATATGCAACTGATGTTTTTATTCAGACTTTGTATTAGAATTATAGACCATTCCAGAATAACATTCAAGTTTACTATGAAGATAAGTGAACAGGTAGGGGATACCACGTACCAATAAATTATCTCATTTAAAACGGCAACATGTACTTAAATCGCCGTTTTCAATTGCGGGACTCAAAGTTCCAGCACGTTCTCTCTTCTTCTGTTGTATTATTAATTTCTATACAACTAGTTTTTTCATCGGGTTTATCCTTACTCTATACACTTAGTATGCCAACAAATTGATGTATATCTTCTTGTTTGTAAAAGTAAGCTGTACAATTTTTACTGCAACTGATTTTAATAAGTTAAACTTGTAAGTAAAAAATATATAGATAATTATATAGCTGAACAAACAAGGTACATTTTGACGTCCATAAGTCGAGTCCTATTTTACAATTATAGATAAACATGAAATATGTAGTGTGATAATTTGGCGTTTTTAAATCAGCTCATTTCAAAATAACGTTCCATTCCGCCAAGAAAGACGAAAATTGAAAAGTTGTGCTGTGCGTCATAGTTGTTGATCAATGAAGATGCACATCAATTAACAAAAAAACTAAAATATAAAAATTGTTACATAATGGTTGTTACATATGAATATGGTATGATGTGATAAAAGAGGATTACTAGAAGCAATATGTATTCAAACATTTTAATTCCACAGAAGGTTACAATAACAATTTTGTTGTTTTCCATAATATTACAATTACACATGGATACGTCAAAATAAAACAATATTATTATGCACTTCTCTATGAGCTACAAAAAATTTTCGACCTTTTTGCTTCTGTCAAGAGCATAATTAAGACTGTGATTGATTTTTTGAAACTACTTGTAATGAAAAAGGCTAGCTTCACAACTTTAGTCTTTATCGTTCATTTAATAGTCTTTAGTTTTATCTTTGAGAATTGTTGAGACTAACAGTTATGAAGGTAGAAGAAGTTTCAAAAAAAAACATTCATTATATGGAAACCATAGGCTATAATAATATTAATTATAATATTTACAAACAAAGAAGTTCGCCTACCTGTGCAAAAGTTCTTGCAAGGTCAAAGGTTGATCAATCATTAGTTTATAAGGTACTTAATCAAAAGATTAAAATAATGTTAGCGTAAATTTGCTAATATTTACTTAAAATAGTGTATGTCTATAGTTATTACGATATATTACACAAATATGAAGCAACCTTGACTTTGGAATATATCTTCAAATTATAAATTGACTACCAAAGCTGTTAAATAAAACTTTTAGGTTTACTCTAGAGTGTTTTTTGTATTTACAAAACTAATAATAATATTAGGCAGTAATGATTTACCAGGACATCGACGTGTCTGTATTTCGGATATTTTTCTTGGTATTCAAATTATCAACTCTTCTTGTAGGTTCCAGAAAGATTGTGATTGTTTGTGTAAATTATTTATCTTTCTCTCACTTGAAATAGAATTTACATTACTTTTAATAGGAATAGTTTATTCGTGCTGGAACAATGTGCTAAGTAATTATAAAGTATTAAAAATAAGATGAACTTCACAAATTTTTTATGTAAATAACTTCTCTCCAAACTTGTTATATTCTTAATTTAATAGATAAGGAAAACTCCTTAAGTGTAGTGTATATTGTATTGTCATATTATTAACTTGGTTATAACTTTACTACTTATCATCATTTTTAGCTTTAATAATCATCGCTATTTTGATTTTCTTATGTAATTTCTATTCACATGGAATAGATTAAATAGTTACATACGTATCACAAAGCACTGAATCTCCGTTTTCCTATCTAGTCTGATCGAGTTGTTGGATGATATATATATATGTAATCATGTGTATTCTAAGCTGTAGTTTTTAATATTATGAGTGTCATGTGTAATTAAATTTATTAGTGTTATTATAAAGAATTCAAAAAAATTCAGAGTTTGCGAAATCACTTTATTTTGTATAATGGGCATATTTACAATGATGTAAGCTTCAAGGTTTCATAAATGCATGTGTAAACATTTCGGTTTCTATTAACCAATTTTTCATGTTTTCATAGAATTTCACATGCCATTTTGAAAAAATTCATTTCATTCAATACATTTTTTATTCTACAATATGTCAAGGGTTGTGAAGAAATTCTTTCTCTAGCATGTTCGACTTAATTAAATTTGTTTGATTTAGAGGACCTCTAAGCGCACTCATGTAATTGAATCAATAAATTCCAAACGACAACGCAAAGACTTAATTTAATGAGTTTACGTCAGCAAAGTTTGATGTAAGATAAGCAAACACTGAAAGATTTATATTTTTGCTATTGGATTTCCGATTTATTAAAGTAAGTCCAATAACCAAAACTTGTGATATCAAGTCCCATTCCAGTCTTTTGCTAAGCTTAGCTTAACAGACAGAAGCATTTTATTAAGTTTCTTCGACACCAATTAATACAATAGTGATTTATCAGCTATGCTGTGAAATGCATCCTGATTACGAGACAATTAGCTATTGTCAGTTTAGTTTATAAATGCTTTATCCTTTAGTTTTTGTCATAACCTGCTAAAAGTTTTTTAAAACATTTGAGTACTTAACAATGGATTGCAATGATGCAAATACTTTCAGAAGCACTTTTCTAAACGAATAACAGCAAGTTTCTTTTCGTTCTATCTAGTAAATTTAAATTGTGCTAATCTTAACATTTCAATATTTCGGTGCATCAATTTTTAGGAATTTCAGAGTCTGTATCATTATAATTACATACAGCAAAAATCGTCACTGCAATTGTATGTTCTTTTGACTCGTTTTTCAATAGCATTAGATTTATTCGTTCAGCAGGATGATTTCAATACTTTTTTTTCTTTTCATTGTGACAAGTTGTATAAAAATGAAATGCCCAATTCATTCATATAAACAATAATCAAGCTACCAATAATTTATCCTTTTTGTCCCCGTTGTAATAGTCATTCATAAAAGCTTTGAATAAAATGTGTAGAGATAGCTTATTCGAGTACGATTTAATTTAGCCACTTATAAATATGATTGTATCAATTGATATTTGCAAAGCGTAAGGTTTTTATGTCCCTACCGTGCATCCTCGACTTCTCCATCAATTTACTACTTTTAATTCTATGAACAATTTTCTCTACATGTTATTACATTACATTATCCTCCTCTTTTAAATTGTACTTAATAATGTTTATTGTTTGTTAGTAAATTGTTCATGTGTAATGACAAGCCTGAACGAATTAACCTTCTTTCTTAATTTAGCTTGCGTGCTAGTGTCCATGTCTCACGTAACTCAAAATAGTCCTTGTTGTCACCAAGTAGTCCAGTCGTCACAGTCCACTGTTTTCTTTATAAATAATATTAGCCGTTTTAAATCTTGACTTTTTTAAGTAAAGATTTCGGAAGTAGGTAAAACATATTGTACCATGTGCTCAAGCTGTTGATTTTTTACTTTGACTTCAACGAAACTGCAGAATTTACAGTTGTTTACTTGTACTAAAATTATACCGAAATTATATTTAAATTATAAAAAATGCTGCCTAACTGCAATTGTAGGATAATATCAAATGGGGCGGATAGTAGTAGTACTACTCGACAAAAGAAGATGAAGACTTTGAAGCAAACACTTGAAACCTTTCGTAATTTCCTTCTTCGACTTGGGATTCCCATGAACTTTAAACTTAAGGTAAGAAAATTTCAAGAGTTTGGAATAGTTAAGACCTAACTAACACAAATCTCAATTATACGTGAAGTTATAGACCTTAAACTCAAAAGCAGTAGTTGCAGCTCGAATCCAATGAAAATCAATTTTTTAAAGTCTTCAGCTCTCCCTATATATTATCATGTTCTCAAGCATCAATTTGTATCAATTGATATTTAAAAAGCTTGACATTTAAATGTTCTCACAAGCATTCTCTATTTCTTCCTATTGATTCACATCCAGTCTAATTTACAATTGTAAGTGCTCGGATATAAATTCAAATTGAACCCAATTTAACCTGCCACTGAAATATTAAATTTGCATAGATTTTAATTATAAATCAACCCCGGGTAGATAACCATTTCCGGGCACTTGGAGTAACTAGTGGTATGCATTTTTTGGTACTAAATTGAGCTACTTTCTATTAAGTATGAGTGAGAAGAAAATTCAAAGCAAATGCATTTTGAAATTCAAGTATCTATGCAGTTTCAATACTTTTTTCGTGGAATCTTAAAATTATCACAACATAGAGCATTTCTTTTACTTATATCAGTAGATTGAAGATGCATTTTCCATTTTGGTACAGCAAAAATAAAAACTACTACTTAATATGCAAAACAAGATCTCTAATTTATTTAGAGATGGTAATAACTGACAAGTATTTAAACTTTAAAAAAATAAATTGCTGCAATCTTAAGTAAAAAAAAATATTTGCCATCAAGCGGGTTGATTAACAGTTTTTGCATGGAGTGTTCACTTTGAAGTTTTGAACCTCTAGCAGAGACAGTTAATTAACAAAATTGTAGCAAACAGTCAAACGTCAAGAGTCACCCCAAATTACCAAGCTCGACCACGACCACACTAATAATTAATAAAAGCGAGACAAGTAAAACTAATAGAACCCAATTTAATTCCAATTGGAACTGTCTAGTCAGATTGATTATTAGAAGGCACTAGGAATAGAAATAATTATTGTTTACAAAGGCTCTAAAGTCTTTACACTTATAACTACAAATCCTCAAATAAGTTCCAATTCATAATTGATTTAATTCCTTATATTTAGTTATCAAAGCAAAAGACAGCTTTTATTAATGAATGAAAAGTCATTGTACAGAGTTAGATTAGGGAGTTAAATAAACCCGATAGTAAAAGTTACATCCGGTATTCTCAAACTTTCTTATCACTTTGCTATGAATAATCAACTAAAACACAATAATAAAAAACTAAAAACAATTATTTAACTAATTTTATTTCATTGAAATACAAAAAGGATGTATTTCTTTATTTGCATGTCACAAGCAACAAGAAACCTACAGACAGAGTTCAATCTGGAACTGAAATTCATTAAGCAGTATCATTATTCATTTACATTTATTCCTGCGGAAACCGCATCCTTTTCTTTGTGATTATATATAATAATGCCGTTGTTCAAAAGCATCAAGAAAGCCCTTATGATAATTTCAACGAATTTTCCTAATATTATGATAATTCTACAAGTATTAGTAAATTTATTATGAATATTTAATTCATTGCCCAGAACAATGAGCAAAACTCAGATAAGGAACTAACTGGACTTAATTTCCTTCTGAATTGCCAAAATCGTGTTGAACTTCATTACGCATAGCGTGATTTATCCTTAAATTAATGTGTTATGCAACGGAAGCACTCAACATGCTCAATATTAAAATAATTACATCTCAAAAAACCGGATGGAAGCTGTGGGAATCAGGAATAGAAATGATGAAAAAAAATCGGAAACAGACCCCGATTTTCAGAGTTTGGTTTGTACAGTATCCGGATAAATTTCTATTGAATATGCAAATGAGTTTGGTTGTATTCAGTAGTTGCAGTAGAAAGTAGAATCCCCTTCATTCCCTTTTCTGTGAATGTGATCTTGTTGTATTCATCTCGGATGAAACCCCATAAAATATGCAACGACTGAACAATAAAGTATATGCACTAACGATGCACCATCACTATATTAATATCATAAACATGAATATCGTGTTGCATACTGTTGCATTGCAATGTATCCTACCCGATGAACCCGGTACTTTGTGTGAATATAATAAAACATGCTAAAAATGAAAGTACCTATACCAATAGAAGAATGTTAAAATAAACCATTCAAGTACGGGTGTAACCAAGTAGCGTGAGCTGCATGTTGAATTTGTATTGAGTTTAAGATGTAAAATCATGTATAACATGAGTTTTTCAAATTGGAGCACTTTGAAGCGCTTTAGTCCGCGCACAGTGCTTCTGAGTCGCGCGCAACCATATTAGTTGAATTTGTATTGAGTTTTAGATGTAAAATCATGTACAACATGAGTTTTTTCAATTTTGAGCGCTTAGAAGCGCTTTAGTGCGCGCAAGGTGTTTCTGAATCGCGCGCAACCTATACAGTTGA
>JAQGAA010000439.1:0-22689 GCA_034696425.1 Isotoma viridis
TCGGAGACTATAGAGACTATAAATTAAAAGAAAAATCTCATCTATAACCCGCTCGCGATGAATTTGCCCAAAGGACAATATCTCGAAATTAGACGGTATTCCCTAGCCCTCAATGACAAAGCTCAGTGCCTTTTATTATAGAATAGAATAGGATAATGGATAATTCAGAGCATATGAATAAGCATAAGTGTGTAATAAAATATGGAATTAATATAAATGGGCGTTTTAGCAATAAAAGAGTTACTTTAACACTAGGTACCTTGAGTGAAAGCACAGCTTTCTGTACACATTCCTTTCAAGTAGCTTTACCGTGCACTATTATTTATAATACAACTTTATTACCAACACCTTTCAATTTAGGAATTTTGGAGACGGAAATATTTTAGAAAATTAATAGTTGGGAAACACTGAATATGCGCCATGTGATAATCAAATTAGTTTAACTTCGTATCCTACGTGTACATATTATCTTTAAATTTTGTTAACCCATTTTTGAAGGCATTGTTTTAGTAAAACTCGTTGAGCATTGCATTCCAAACATTATATAACTTGCAGGTTATAGGCAAGACTTTAAGGTAGAGCATGTTGGACTAGTTGACCACATATTCCAATGGCAGATCAGAGCTAAGGTTTTAGAAAATGTGGCCACCAGTACACATCGTGGCCAATTTATGGCCAAAAGTTTGCAGTTCTAATCCTTGGAGACACATCCATTCCAATCAACGTCAGAACAAAAGGATAAGGTCAGGATTTTTTGTCTCATTATTCATCACATCCCCAAGTTATTGCACAGCCTCAAAGAGTTGTGAGACATTGTGGATAATACCTATGAATTGTGACTATGCAACATATTAAAAAAAGTTCCTGAAATCCCAAACCATTCTTCCATATCAAACACTTTATTTTATATCCTCCTTTTTATTGACAAAAGTTTAGCCTATCTCATGCTCTAATCTAAACTTCCTTCCTATCCTAAATTCTAAACATAATCTTATCTTAGAAAGAGCAGAATGGCAATTGGCAATATTCAACCTCTGCAGAAAAGCTCTACTTATTGCTTACCATTTTTTTCTCGATCAAGCATATTGGTTGAAGAAAGAGGTAACGAGAAAACTTATGCTCCTCAATCATATTATTTCCCAGTGTAATCAAATTCATTTAAATTTTTTCAATTTATTCTATTTCCCTATATATTGGGATGATATAAAACTAAAACTGATTATGTATTACTAGATTTTGTCTTTTACAAAATGTTTTTACTGGGAGAAAGTAAAAACTAGACAAACCGGCGAATCTCTTAGAAAGCTTTTCACAAATACCAATCAAATTAGTCTAGAAAATTTATTTAAATTGGATCATGATTTGAATACATAAATGAAGAAAATGTTTTTTTGTCAAGTTTTCAATCCTAGATAATTTTCGCAAAACTCAGTCGTTATTTCTAAATTTTGAAGTATTTAGGTATTTTCTATTTCTATACGCTAGTTTCAAACTCGTTTAGATGTTTAAAGCTTTAATACTGAACTGTGAGCAAAACGTTGTTTTCCCCTGGATGAACTATGCCTACAACAAAACTCCTTATTTTCTGTTAGTTTACTTATGCAAGTCACTATCGTTTAATGGTTAACTAAAGCCCGAAAAACAAAAGATAATACTCAAAGGAAAGTTTTGGTCCAGAAACAGAAGGTGAACAATTGCTACAAAATGGCAAACAAATAGAAAGAGCTATTTTAATAGAAGCTTTGAAGAATTTTGATGTTTTATGCTTAGCAAAATCTGAGTAAAAAACAATAAGTAAACTTTTGAAATAGACCAGGCATTGTTCTAACCCTTTTTCTTTCTGATATTCCTTATCTTCTGTATTTGAATGGAACTTAAATCCCTGCATAATGACGACATTACTGCTTAGTTTTTCATTCAAGACTTATCTTAAGTTGACTGAGCATTATGTTCAAAGTAATATATTGCCTTCAAACATTGAACCTTATCTGAAATTAAACTCCTCCCTACTTAAGCATGAAATCGCATTATCGCATACACACCAAAACTTAAGTTTTCCTGCGTTTCTCTTTTTACTTCTAAATAACCTAATAAATTCAAACGTCAGCAGAAATGCATGTGATTACTGTGATATAACAAACCCGTTACGTTAAAATATCAAAGTGTAAAAGGGCATGCATACGTTGTACTTTTTGTGTGAGTTTTTAAGATGAAATAATCGATATAGGGAGACTCTCACAGGTGCTTCATTGTCAGTAGCCAGTACACCGTGCTCCAAACTCCCATCCCAGCAAGCCACGGATTTCTCCGTGAAAACTTTTCTTTATTCCAACGAGACACAATCTATCCTTCTCGTCTCTCATTTAATGTACTTTTTTTCATGGAATTCAATTCTCAATACTAAAGCCCTTTTCCCTCAAAGGCAATCATATTAACTCCCAAGCCTACATTACTTCTATCCATCTACTACTGCCAACATCCAACACCACCGTGGTGCCATTTACGTAATCAAGGGAGTTGGATTTTTTCAGTTGATATAGCATAGCATACCGTTGTGAGAAAAATCCCTACTGTTACCTTCCATCAAGGTACAAACAAGCAATACGAGAAAGCACAAAACTAAAGTCTCAATGGGAAAGAATCACAAACGGATATAATCACGAAATCTTTTCAGTAGTGGTAGAAGCCGTCAGAACAAAAGCATTTGTCTATGTAAACTTCGACTTTCCCCAAATCTCATATTCTCAACTGAAATAAAGCTTTTCCTTGCAAACACTTTTATAAATTCTATCTAGGAGCAATCCAACTCAATTTATACGTATTTTGGCTTTGAGTTTTCAAGCAGAAAATAATATTACTTTTTGTATAATTTAGAGATCCGTTGATGAAAACGTGAATTAAACTACGTAAGCAAGTTAGAAATTTATTTTTCGCTTTGGAACAGAAGAAGAATACAAACCGGAATGAGTTTTCGCATTTTCGAGTTTTATATTAAGATTTACACTTCCATTCTATCCTATTGATCGCGCAATGCAATCAACCAGTCACCGGGGGGAAATATCTGAGAGTGAAAGGCATGAATGAAATATAGTGAGTGTGAGGTGGAAGGTGTATCTCAAATCAATTCTCATTTTGACAAATAATAAAGTAAATGAAACAGACGGCAAGGAAATCGAAAGTACCTTAAAACGATTTCCATTAAATGAAACTAAAATACTTTTCGATTTTCTTTTTGATGTTACAACTCAATGAAATGTCGAAATGAAAGTTATAGATATGAATGTGATCTTTCATTGATGAATGAATTTCCAAGTATGATAATATTAGAAGTTTATTCAATCTATCTTAAATGATAAAAATATTGAAAATGAAACCCTAACAAAATTAAAGCTTGATAAAGGAACTGGTACGGTTTACACTTAGACATAATTAAACCCTGACCTCCGATAACTTTTGTCATGTACAAATTCTAATTTTGAAGTTTTTCTGAGGATAAAAATGCATTTTGATTTAAACTAGCTTCTTCGTGATTCAACGATAGGAATGCCAACAATTCGTATTTTGTACAAACAAGTAGTTATTGAGACCTTATATTAGCTCCCAAAGCAATACTTTTTCTTTACCGGTTTTACTTTTATTGCTTCGATAGGCATAATATCAGACTACCTTTTAGTTTACAAACGGACAGCAAAAACAAACCTAAAAATAAACAGAAATAAATTTCAAGCTAAAGTAAAACTATTTTCTATAATATATTCGATCGCATGTTGGTCATGTTATCGTGAATTATTGGAATCGAATGTTTCTGATTACATTGCATAGCATAAGGTTGGTATGCTATGTTATTCGTGAGTCGTGACGTAAAATAGCATTCATTTTCATATGATTTCCATTTTATTTCACCGTTTAAATTCGAAAATCAAATTGAATAGACATGAACTGAAGGGTTTCAGTTCAAGAATTTCAATATCTTATCCTCCGATTCCGAACATTCAGTTATTAATTTTTATATAATTTTCTTGTCGATAGTGGTTATTACTAGTGAGACTAGTGACTGATGGTACGATAAGTATCGTCAGTCGTTATGTGTACGATAGGATTATTTTAAAACAAACAAAGTTGTTTACTTACATCATCGACGACTTGGTTGGTTTGTGACTGGATTCGTTCCAGTTCATCGTAAGCAGCGGATTGCTCTGGTGGGGCTGGCATTTTGTTAGATGTCCTAGGTACAAAAATTTCAAGGTTCCAACTCCAACGTACTTTTGCTTTCTTCTACTTTAATACTAATGGCTCACCAGAAGCTAGGATCTTAAATATCCAGTAGTTTCAGTTTGCTTTACCTGAAAGAAAAGAAAGAGAAAGAAATATATAAATCTCACGTCAGCAATTTCATTCAAACCTAATTCATATAATTCACAATAACCATTAGTTTAGAGAACCATAAGTTACCTACAAGAAGGAACTAAAAAAACTGCACCATTAGAAAACATAAAGTGTTTCCGATGTTTATTTGCTTTCACTCCTGTTTCAAAGATAATAATGACTCTCTTATCCCTAGTCCCTAATGAGCCATGAGCGAATCTAATCCGATTCAATCTCCAATCTTACAATGTAATAATGATGCTTTCACTTGCAACAATTGTAGAGTGATTGCCTTTACTTCTCCAGTCTCCACCCTGACTAGGTCTCGTATTTACTTAAGCCTTAGCGGTATCCTAACATAGCTTAGTCAAAGTAATCCAAGTAAAGTGTCATGTAACTCGATTAGATAACAGAGAGGTGAGATACATAGTGTAGACTAACCTTGTGTGACGGATTTTATTGCTCTCTTTTAAGTTAACTTGCACGGTAGGGGATCAGTTGCCTAATATAAGTGTCAATGCACAACTGCTCCAATTACCACTTACAACAAGTTACGAAACGAAACTAAACCCGAACAACTGAATCGATGACGGTTCAACAGGGAGACACGTACAAGTGGTACGAAATGTAGTGACAAAACAAGATGACTTTTAGTGGTTTACTTACATGTTACACTTATTCCTCATTGCATTGTAGAATATTAGTACAATATACAAGGAGAAAGTTTACTTTCACATTTATTTATACAGTACACATACAGAGCTTGTATGCAAGGAGTTATACAGAGCTATTATTAAGGATCCTAGGTTGTTGGCCGTGTCGTTGTGTTTCCTCTCTATACTCCTGCCGACTGGGTACCTTTACCTTTTCCGTTTTTACTTTTCACCATTTATAAACTTCACACCGGTTGCTTGGAAGGATTTCAGCGTTTGCGAAATATGAGACGACTGGAAATACAATTCAATATAAAAATAATTTCATACTATATGTAGGAAAAATATGATTTCTAATCCCATGTACGTTGCTAGTGTATCCAAGTAAATATAGTAAAATAGTAGACATACTGACCTGAATCCTTTCTCTACCTTACAATGCCCTAACTACTATTGGATGATCTGTACTAGTATCATATGTTATTAGTATGTCTACTCTACTTTCACTGCCAGCAGCTCTATAGAAATGTCTTTAGAGCTGCAAAAGATGAAGATGATGATGGCTTACCCCAAAGCAATAACCAGTAAGTCGCACGAGTATTAGAAAGTGTGATGCAGAATGTAATATCTAGTAAAAGTCGTGTTCCTCAGCTCTGTTGCTCAGATTCAGATTGTAAGTTTGCCTTGCCGGATATTGTAGATTGTGGAGTAGAATAGCAACAGACACACAAATAGATTTTAGTTCCCAATAGAAGTGGTTCAAATAAGAGTACATCGAAGAGTATTATATGTTGTACGCAAAGAAAAATAAAGGAAAGGATTTAGGCAGTTAGACTCTGAACTGAACTCATGGCGATAGAAAAGTGGAGAAAGATACCGTTTGAAAAGAGTGAAAGCAATGAGAGTTTTTTATGTAACTTTTGCCACTAAAAGTTGACTTATAATAATAATAAGGATGGCAGAGGCTCCTGGCTCTCCTGCTATCCTTCCTTCCTAAGAAATAGCAGAAAAGAAGAAGACACGAAGAGAATAAGAAGCTACAGAGGAGAGAATGGGCAAAATCAATATTTTGTAGGTTTTAACTTCTACTCTCTTGGCTTTCTTTTCTTAAAAAACTGGTTAGTTGAGACGGTTGAGTAAAAGCTACAAGCCAACAGCAATGTAGTATTAAGTTGTAGCAGACAGACAACAGAGACGAAGAAAGTAGGACTTGACTGAAAATGTGGTACTGATACTGGAACTGATGATAGTGGTACAGTCAGTGCCACTATTACTTCTAGTGACTACTGAAAATCCTGACACGACACTAGCGGAACTAGCTTTGGCATGGCACCAAATGTTCGTGTGGTGCTGTGGCAATCCTTGATGAAAGTGAAGGTGGTAAACTTGTGATCGTGGTAGGCTGGTAGTGTTAGTCCACAGGAAAGAAAATAGCACGAGATAATATAAATTTTTACAAGTCTATCCATCCATCCACCCCAGAGGTATGCAGCAGTAGTAACTAGCAAGAATAGAAGTAGGGGTAGTTAGTACTAGTCAATAGGTAAACCTAAGGTAGTTTGCTGGAGAAAGCAGTAGTCATCCACTAGTAATATCCTATATATATAAAGTAAGTGTTAGTGTTGTAAAGCGGGTGAAATCCAGCAGAAGTAGTAGAAGGTAATCTAGAGAATAAGAACGTTCGCCCTCGGGACTTAGTGGAGAAAGCAGGGCAAGTAAAGCAAGATTCCTTCTCATAATAAAAAAGATGGGCTTTTTACATCAAGAATATAAATATAGCAAAAGGTATTCAAGAAAAGGGTACATATACATATACGTACATATATTATAGCTTATGTACTTCCACTTGAGTTAGTTTTTTTACACCTTAAGTGTACACACAGAGAATCCTCCGTATCTTCGTATTAAATGTTGGGCTTTATTACAAAATAGAAGAACTTGGAAAGAAAGAAGAGAAAGTTGGAAAATGAATCTACTTCAGTTTGCAGTTTTTTTATCTTAAGTACTTTGCATTTACCCTGTGAGTGTACACGTATACCCTCTAAAATTATTAGTCTCTGTTAAATAAACGGATATATATACTGAATCTGAACGAAAGGAAGTAATAAAACTACCTCTGAAAACAATATTACTTTATAGACGATATGGTGGTTGGTATAGAAGAGATGTTATTATACTTTAGGTATCTACAGGTATAAAAAGCATCTTATTTATATTGGTTTTGCTGATCTACATTTAGCTAAATTGATGTCTACTTTCCAATAAAAAAAATCCACCTTTGCTCTTTTTTTGCTTACTCTTCTAACTCGTTTTCTACTAAATTGCACATCATTTGGCAATCATTATTCCTAGTATGCCACTGCTTGCTACACTGTTACTTATTTGCTTGCCCTAGAAAAAGTAAGGAAAGGGGTTTAATTTTACTGAAAGAAGAAAGAGCACAGATACTTTCCTTTAACTTTGAAGTAGACCAATCTGTATTATCTATCCCAATTTTTAATTTATATTCCGATGGAAGGAAGCTTATTTTAAAGTACAATTACATGAAGGCCGCAATATATTTTCCTTATAGACTGAAATCCAAATCAATTTTGGGTTTCTTAGTTGGTGGGCTTATTTTTAGGCACAAGGATTCTGAATAAAACGATGCGTCAAAAAACAATACAAAATCTTATACAAATAAAGACAATAAATTTTGGAAATTATCATCGACTGTCCGAAGTAATAATTACAGTTTGTTTTATTCGTGGGACTGACTGAAGTCTTAAAGCCTGGAATTAGTTGATTTTGATGATTAAAACAGAAAATAAAGAGAAAATATTAAATTCTCCATTTTATCTTAATTTTCCACAATATTCCATACATTAAGAGTTAAACGCTCAACTGCCATCTCTAAATTATTAGCATGCAATTCCTTTTTATCAAAGAAGATATCAAAGCAAGTATTAGCTTTAAGCTTACAATTACAACTCTTTCTAAAGAGAAACTCGTAAGTTTCAGTTGGAGCACGATTTTGCTTTAAGCTTAGAAAAGCGTGTGTCAGTGTTAGTGGGCTGGGGAAAGCTGCTTTCTATTTTTTATTATAAAACTAATTAGCGAATAAACGCATCCCATGCTCAAAGATTTTCAGCAAACCATGTAGTCTTTAAAGAGATATAAAATGTTCTAAGGCAAGGAATTCTTTTTCTTCATGTTTTGATATTGAAGTTCATAGTACCTCAGACTATTTGACTTTCACTTTATTAAGTTATTGTTCAAAGTACTCAGCATTTTGTGTTTATTACTCCCACTGCAAAGTCCTTTCGCAACCAATAGGAGAAAAACAAAAGAAGGTGGTAGTAGTTGAGTCAAAATACTTTTAGACTTGTCTTACAATAAATAGAACTAGGCGGAACAAAAGTTACAGTACTTTAAAGAATTCGAGTACCTGAATTGCAGAGTTTTCACCCTCGGCACATGTCTAAGCATGCATTAAATGTTGGTATCGATGTCACTACAATGCATGCATGATACTACGATGATAATATAAACAACCAAAAGAAACGTCTGTTTTTATGTAAAATAGACATGAACATGAGAGAGAAATTTAAGTCTCGAGTATGCTGAATGTCTACTGAATCTCCGAATGCAGAGTTTCACTTTTTTTCATTGATTAATCAACTCAACCAGAAGAAATGAAGCAGTCCCACTGTTCCATTCAAACCACAGACTAATTAATTTCAACGAAAATTCAGTGACATGGTTATACTTTTAATTTTCAGAAATATGTAAAACCTTTCCTATTTCAACAATTACAAGTATTCAAGGTACATAGTTTGTCATTATGCCATGAGCATTCATCATTCTTTCTTCTACAGAATGAGGACATCTGAAACCAGACGTATTCATACACAATGAATTATTTTGCATATTTGTAAAATATAATTTGTTGACTCATTTTGTATGCCATGTTCGGAAGATTTTTTAGGGGTCCGGGAGACCTCATCGGATCTTGAAAACCTTTAACAGGAATGACCTTAAACAATATTTCTGCAGCACAGGGCACAGAGACAGAGTCTCTAATAATTTAACTTACCGTACACCTTCATTTACTTAGACTCCCCAAATAAGTCCCCCTTCCCTGTGTACCTATTCCCTTCAGAAAGTTTAGTACAATATTTTTGCAATATTAGCTATATAATATTATTACTAGTTTGGACTATTTAACAATTTAATTTTAATTATTTTACTACAAACTTCGTTTCTTGAAACAGGAGTTTTGAGTTTACAGGTAACAGGGCTGGGTAACGAAACTGTATGAATAGCATTAGCAAGCATTGAATATAATAAGTTGTTTCTTGTTGTTGTAATTTTGTGCAACTAAAACAAGGAACGAAGAATAAGAATTAACCAAAGTCAAAGTCAAGTACTTCAATTAAATAAATTCGATGGAGTTTTTGCCTAATTTGCTGTCATTAATAGTGTTTACAGCGCATCAAGGTTATCTCTGCCTCTGCCAGCATTCGGACTCACTTAGCCATAAATAGTTTTTAGAAGTTGCGACTTAAGAGTTAAGATTAGATAGAAACTCAACAAAATAGGCTAGTGAAATATGGTCACTTCTTAAGTTTAAATCCTGTTAATCATGTATATAGCAACTTCTAAAATTTAAAATTACTAGTTATTCATATTCATGCTTCTGTATTTATCTTGCCTTAATTTAATAACTCAAGTTGATTATCATTATTATTATTAATAGCCTTTGTAATCGTTACTGGCTTGTTTTCAAGAATTATAATATAAACTGTTTTAATTATTATTAGTCATACAGTCAAAGTCATACATTACAATTTACAATTACCTACTACATTATTACGTCATCTTCATTACTCATTAGTCACCAGCACCAGCCGCCACATTAACCTTCGTCTGGTGAAGCATGATGCCAGGCCTGAAGCTGATACTAAGTATTATGTTAATAAATTCTTTTGTTCGTGCTCGCATCTTTTGTATATTCTTGCAAGAAATAAAATTATCCCCCTTTAGGCTATAAGATACCTATAGATAAGCAGTTCATTCTTTCGTCGAAGTTACTTTTACAGGTTTTACAGTAAGGCACAGTAAAATATTTAATTAAAATGGAGTATGGAGTTGAGGAATGTACACCGGCAGATTCGGCCACTGCGGGCCACTTCTTGACTGAATTTAATCTTGCAAAAATTAACTATTAAGAATATATATAAAACTTTAGAGTCATACGGAAATCGTGCAGACAATACAATAAATGTAATTTATGAATGATCATAAAGTGTATGAAAATCATTAAATATAGTAGTATAATTCATAGCAGCATTCATTTCTATTCATTCATAGCATAGCATGAATAAAATTCAAGTGCTTTTTTAATAACAACTAGGATGGCTTGTCCAGAGAAAGGATAATTAAATAGCTCAAACGGCAAGCATTCAACAGTTTCTTTGTCGGAATGTGTCATATGAGTAATCTACCTTCTGATACTTTTGAATTCAAATTGATCGCATAGCCAATAAAAGATTATCCGACAAATCCGACTATTAATCCATTTTGAATTTACTTGGTCCACCCACTTTCACTTGCGAGTTGCGACTATTTAGGTCACAATTCTATTTTAAATGTATACAAAGCAAATTAAAATGTCTAGTATTTTACAGACTCAATTCAAGGACTTACAAACCTTTAGTTAACATAAAACGTTAAAAGATTACTTTGCAATTTGATGAAATTTCTCACATTTATAACTAAAAACGATATTTTGAATTTTGAATATTACTTTTTCAGTTTTAGACTTTTAAAAATGATCTGACAATGCATATAAATGCAGTGACTGCTTTTTAAAACCTATATGCTCAAAGCATTTTCCTTAAATTTTCCAAACTAGTAAAATTATTGACCAACAATCACAAGTAGTCAAATGTGCGATGGGGGAAAGGCTTATTTCTTGGTAAAATTGGTACAGACGAGTACAGACTGCCTCATGAACATTCCATATTAAACGATAGCTTAAAGATTCAACTTAAAGCAAAAAGAAAGTCATACAGAACAAGCAATACTATTAATTAATGTATACTATTTACATTATAATGAACTAAAGATATTCAAAAGTATACACAATTTTGAACACAAGAGCTTACCTTAACTTTCACCGAACTCTCAGTTTTCTGACTTCTTGGTATCTTAAATCAAATCTAGGAATTGTTGATCACCCGAATTGTGTAGCCCGAACGACCGTATCGTTTCGTATGTCCGTGATACCGATGATCGTGCTTCTAGCTCAATGAAACGAATTGGTTGAGATTTCCAAGTTCAAGTCAACACTGGTATTCACCTCCTTCCTTGGCTTGCTATATAAACTCGTAAGATTTACACCGGGTCCGAAGAAAGTTGTGAGTATTTGTGGGTATTATAGTCTATAGAATATGGAATAACATCTCCTTTCTCCCGATTTTTCTTCACTCCACGTTCTTCTCAAATCTTCCCAACTTTCTTTCGCACTTTTTCTCTCCTCTGGACTAGATATCCTTTATTTCACTCTCTTCCACAGGCACCACAGGCAGTAAAATAATCTTGTGTTTGTATATAGAGAAGGTGAACAATAAATAATCTACCACCACTACCCCAATTTTATAACTTTCACTTTTTGTAGTAGTTTGGTATTTTGTTCTAGAATTCCCTCCCTGCTTTGATTGCTGATTGTGGATTCTTCTATCGCCTTTCTTCTGATAGTCGCTTTGCGTTTTCAGTTGACAGGACACAGGATGGTGTTCAGTTTAGGTGAAATCAACTTATTTCACAACACTATAAAATAAGTGTGTAGTGTTAATTACAAATTAATTGTAAGTTGTAAGAGTGATCTGTGGTCTTCAACAATCCTTTTGTGTTTTGAGGTTTAAAAAGGTAAACGGAAAAATCAAAGTCAATAATTATTTTTATGTTACTACTAATGTTATTTGTAATGTTACTTTTTTATGAGACGGAAATTGTGAATTAGCAATTTATTAATAATTTTATTATTTTTCCTCATAAATTGTAATCAAAATATTAAATATTGAATAAATATGTGTCTACGTCCGTACGTCTACAAGTCTACACAGTAAAGGTTTTTTATTTTTGCTAGTGAATACAATATTGAATATAAGCTCAAGCTCAACTACTTTTTGACTTTTCTTTGCAATACACAATGCTTCTCTTCTTCTATCCTATTCATTCTGTGCTTTTAGTATTGACAATTTTTGTATGGATTTCAGTCAGATTTAGTAATGTTGTAAAGTTTTGATAATGCTCTACTACTTGCTAATTGAGGTGGGGATGTATTAAAACATAGAAGGCATGTATGAATGAAATGAATATTTGTAAATTAGCATAAATCCTTTTTCCGTGTTCTACCGAGATTTGAGATTTGATGTACAAATCTGGATGGAGTGAGTATCGAGCAATGCAATGCTATAGTAATTTTGCAAGGATTTTTGCTAGGCCAAAAAGACTAGAAAGGCTAGATCTCTGCTGGTGAAAAATACCCGAACGAGAGTGAATGAAGTAATATTATGATTCAGTTTATCTTGTCTTGATATGTGTTGGCTTGAGCAACAGGCAAGAAAGATGATAAAACAGATGAGTCCGGATCCACCCACACCTACACTCAATGCCAACTCTCGGCATACCCAACAATCTCATCATCGAGAGCAAAACAGTCAACCCGCTTAGTTCAATTTTACAAAGTTTACATTTTATTTGGCTTAGGGTGGGAGGAGTGTCAAACTTTTGCTGTCAAGGACGAACAAAGGTAAACGTCAAAATGAAAGAAGTTGTTTTTAATTTTAAATAACATTTCACATTTGTATACAAAAATAATATTTCGCTTATTGTTTCCTCTTTGTCATTTATATTCTAGAGGAGAGAGAGTACCTTGGGTACTTATACATAAATCATTTTTTAAATGCAAAATTTTTATGTACATAATATTGAATATGTAATAATAATAATGAAGCTTTTAATGTGTAATGCTTTTAAAAGCCGTTATTACATATTATGAATTATGAATATTATGGATTATAGTATAGATTAATCTAATAATATGCAATATCTTGAGAAAAATGTATACAGGATGTAAATCTTATCACATATTATTAATATGTGATGTGATAAGATTAATAATATGATATTAATATTAACGCAAGAAAGAACGGACATTTGTATTCGTATTTATCACGATACGTGTTTCAATTTCAAAGCTGTTGCTGAGAAAACAGGTACAAAAAGTAATCGAAAATAGCAAAACTGAGTTTATCCTGAAGGCAAGGGCATTGAGTTGTTCTTGGATAATTTAAAAATCAAAGTTGTCTTCAAAATTAAGTAACTACCAAATTTCTCAAACTTTTACTTTCAAGAGAGAGATTTCTCCACCCACTTCAATGAACATCTCCCAATGGCCGTAGCACTCCATTTGAGGACATCCCTTATTGGAAAACTTATCAAACTTAATTTGTGGAATGATAGCTTAGTAGGAGAGATTCCATCAAAATGGGAGAAGCATGGAGACTGCGTTATATTTTCACCAAAAGCCTTCACATCGGAAGTTTGGAATAATATAGAAATCTTTAAGACTGTTTCTTGCATTTTGAAAGCGAAAAAACTTGCAAGGTAGTATAGATTAATTTAAGAATTCGTATTCAAAAGTCTTAAAGATTTTCAAGTATGGTTTTGTCATTTTTGGTGTTATGCAGAAAATCAGGGCCAGTCCAAAATGAAGGATTCAGGCGTCCCAAAGTCGAACTTCTGTTTGGGGACGGCTCAGTGGTTCATAAAAAAGAAAACGGAATACACTACGCTTGGGACATCACAAAATGCATGTTTAGCAGTGGCAATATTACAGAAAAGCAAAGAATAGCTGCATGGGATTGTAGTGGTCAAGTAGTTGTTGACCTATACACAGGAATCGGTTATTTTGCATTAAATTACTTAGTACATGCTAAAGCTAAGCTTGTATATGCATGTGAGTGGAATCCTGATGCGATTGAAGCCCTGGAAAAAAATCTGAAACTTAACAATGTACAAGACAAATGTATTATACTTCCTGGAGATAACCAAATAACCTGCCCTAAGAATGTTGCGGATCATGTAAATCTTGGCCTGATCCCTTCATCTGAAGCCAGTTGGCCAGTAGCTTGTGCCGCTTTGAAAGCTGGTACCGGGGGTGTTCTTCATATTCATGGAAATGTTGACACTATTTTAGCGAAGGAAGATAAGGCTGAGTTTAATTCTAAGAACAATTTATATGAGTTACCTGGTAGTATACATTCTACTAAAATCATTCCAAAAGCGTGGAGAGAATGGAGTAATTACGTTCAAAAGCGAATTCGCGAAAGTATTAAATCATTATACGATAATGAAGAGTGGGAAGTTAGCATTGTTGATATATTTAAGATAAAATCGTATGGTCCACATATTGATCATTTAGTATTAGATATTAAATGTAACCCGAGCCCGATCGTGCACATGCACATGAACCAATAAATAATTTGTTAGAAGTAATTTATGTGCCTTACACGTGTATTTTAAACTGGGAGCTTTATAGTGCATATAACTAACATAAAGCAAGCAAGCTTTAGACTAATTTGTGCATGTTTTTGTAATTAATGTAGTTTTGCAGTAATTTCATTTGTTCATGTCGTCCTTGTACTTCTGGGCATTAGCAGTGTTTATGCTACCGGGATTGTGTTGAAACAGAAATTCAGCCTGTTTAAGAAATCATTAGAAGTTGTTAGAGATGTGTCACCATGTTTTAAGGTATCAAAACATTAACGTAGTTATTTAAAAAAGTTTATTTTTATTTTACCAAGAATTCTACTGGGTCAAATGGGCGAGCTCTAGTAACTTCAATAAGTCCTTTGGTCAAAGTAGGCACAACATGAGCCATAAGATAATGTCGTAGAGGAATTAATGCAGCTTCTTCTCGTTCATACTCTTCTCGTTTTATCTTAGCCAACTTTTCCATCTGAAATCAAAGAATATATGAAATACAAAATAGCAATTTGAGAATTTTTATGCGATTGTTTTTTTGTGCTAGTTGTGCCTAAGTTGATGTCTTATTAAACTTCTCAGTTCTCAATAATATTATAAGTTTACCCATTGTTGAATATTATTTCGACGTTCTTCAAGCTCCTTGCTTTCAATTTGAGCTAGATCCTCCTTCTCAATTTGATCAACCTTTGCTTTTTCGAAATTCTGTGCATTTTTCAATGCCAATTCCTCTTCCAGTGTTAAACCTGTTGTGGAGAAAGTTAAGCAAGATGAAGCTGACTTGACAAAAAGAAAACGTAAAATTTTAAAGAAGAAATTGTACACGAACCGTAATTTCTTGGTTTTCCCATCAAATCGGATATTTTTCCTATTGTAGAAAGCATCATAGCACTTTCATCCACCGTGATATCAATAGGAATATATATTAATTCTTGGAGATCCATGTAAGACAAAAAAGTGTTGTCATAATTATTCATCCGTTCACGATAATCTGCCAGAACTCCAGGGTAAACTTTGTCCATGTGTCTGTCCTGAAGCTGAGTCGTAGGGATAGTTAAAAGTCTCTGTGTCAAGTAGTCATCAGGAGCTTCCAAAATCACTACTTTATCTGTTAAATATTTAGGAAACATATCAAATTTAATATTTGAACACAATTGAGAAAAACGGCTGTGATAGCGTGATAATCTGATAATGCAATACAATAGATAGAACCTGGTTTCTAAAACTTTTATGACATGTATTTACTTTACCGAGATATGGAAATCAAGTAGAAAAAATGTTTTCATAATAAAGCAAATGAAAATATGAAACTACTAAACTAAATAACTAAACCAATAATGTTTGGTAACTTTCTTGAAAACATTAATGCTGCTAAGGCTAAGCGAAACGAAGCGAAAGCGAATTGAGTTTTGAGATTTCATATCATTTTAGGCATGGCGTGACTTATGCATACGTAACTAACAATTTAAAAATTCCTTGGGGTCGGTGGGGGGTATTTACCTTCCCACTCCCACTTCCCAACTAATTTGTAAAACTTTTACTTTCACTTTTTTTGGTTTTTGTGGTATAATGTTTTTAAAGATTTTAGTTAGCGTTTTAATAAAATTGTATCAATTCAATTTTTTAAAATAAGCTTTTTGCATTGTCTTGGTTAACTTTAAGCCAAAAAAATTCATATCAAGATTTTTGGACTATTATTGTCGCTTATTTCATATCAATACATAATGCAGAAGTTACTGATAGTGTTTTTCGAAATACTAGTGCAAAAACAATGCGCGGTCGACAGGATTCGAACCTGTGCGGGGAAACCCCAACAGATTTCTAGTCTGTCGCCTTAACCACTCGGCCACGACCGCATTTGATGGAAATTAGGCAGATTTAAGTACTAGTTTCTTTTATATGCAAATGTTTGGATAATCTTTGCTATAGTAAGTTTAGTTAACGAATGGGCGAGTAGTGAATTCAGTGAATATTGTTGAAAACTTATTTGGTGAAAGCAGTTTTTGCATAATTTCTGTAATAAAGGGTAACTTTAAACAACGAAAACCTAACGCTTCTAATTTTCTGATCTTTCTCTAAATCTTAATTTATTGATAGCATAGCTCATGTGTATCATTTGTATTTGTATTGTAATGTAATTTTTGAAAAATATGAACAATTTAGAAATTAACATATGAGCTTTTATAACGTTATGCGTTAGGGTTATTATAATCTCATGATATTTTCTGGCTAGATAGAAACCTTAACCTCCTATGGAGGTCTAATTAAAATATCACGGTATTACACAATGCCAATGTCATATGTATATTTCGTTTTTGTGTGTGTATTATCTTCATCACATCCTTATTTCTACATCCTACTTTACATTATGCACTCCTCCTTCCTATCCTACCCTAATTAATACAAACACATCATCCATACCACGATCAATTGACTTGTTTCTATACTTTATACGTCTCTACTTTCTCTACTTCCGTCCGAAAGATTCGGCATGTGGTAGTGTGGCAGTCCCATCGTCCAATGATGTCCTAACTTCCGTACATTCACTTTCACCTACGTTCTACACTAGTCTATTTAATTATCATGTAATAATAGAATAATAGTTCACAGGTCCCTAATTTTACGTAGTTTGACAATTGTTATATGAATCATGATATCATGAACCACTCCCCCTTAGATTGGTTTACCGCAAGTTACCCCAGATTGTATGATGGATTGATTGAATCAGAGTGCCCTTGCACAAATCTATTTTACATATATTCTGGAATTTTTACGAAGCTCGAATTGAATCATAATCCCTTTTGATACGCATAGGTTTACTTTTTACTGAGAAAATCGATATGATATGATATAGCAACGTACTTTCTTTAGAAAGATTGACTCACCAGGTACAAGACGAGGATCCAAAGGATCTTTTCCATCCTCTCCAGCTTCTTCTCCATAAAATTCTCTCACTTCACCTCCAGCAACAAAAAGCATTTTTGCTTGTTGAAAGGTCTCAGGAAATCCATCTAGAATAAACCCTTGATTTTGGCATTGGTTTGTGAGAAGTCGATACCGATATAATCTATTTAGAAAAAGTTTTTAATTTGATTAAAGTCCCTCTATCATGACTTTCTCCATGAATATTGATCTAATAAATTTTTAATTATTTTAATTATTAAATACAATGAGAAAAAACAAATAACTTACTTGCAAACAATTTGATCATCAAGTTGCCCCTCATCTTTCCTTAAGGGTAATTCCGTTTCAATTTCCGCTTCAGCTTCAGCCTCGGATTGCGTTGATGGTCTTTTACCGTTTAAAGAAGCATCAACTTCCGCCAGCAGATCTTTTGCTAATTTTCGAGCCTCTTTTTCGGTTTGCATATCAAGCCCTACAATATCAGGTTCTGACTCTTCTCCAGCCACGTCCCTCTATTTATACTTTAGTTTAAAAAAACTCGAACATTGTAAAAAAGCTAAAAGGAGTCTGATGAAAAAAAGTACTTACCAACATCTCTATTGTTGATTTAATCATATCCTCTTTACTGAAATGATTCAACTGTAATTCATAGGAAGTATTTATTATCTCACAAAATAAAATTGGGATTCAAAATATGAAACATGGAGCTACTGCTTTTATTATATTTTTATTCGTACCCGATACATATCAGAAATTTGCCTAGAAATCGTCGACTTTCCTACTCCGGGTGGACCAAGAATACAAATCTTTAAAGGCTAGTATGTGAAAAAAAACATTATGAAGGATAAAAATAAAAAGTATGTGATCTAAAATGAAAAGGATATTTGACATAATCAAGTAATAACTTCAAGATTTCTCGACTTCTTATATTCCGAAGCAATGTTCTTTATGATATTAGTCAAACCTGTTAAAAAATTTTATTTTACAGAGGTTTCATATTGATATTACTATATTATGGCTCTGGCTTTAAAGCCTGAAAGTATACCCGATTCAGCTGTAAATTCAACCCGGAAATTATCCTTGCAGTAGGATGTTTCAATTTTTAAATCCAATAAAAGTTGGTCTGCCTGGAATGCCTGTTTTAAACAAATTATCATGTAGCATGTATGTAGGTAATACCACCCATCAAGTAACTTTCTTATTGTTTTTACAAAGAAAGCATTGTGTAGTTTTTGATTAGAAATTAAAAAATACATACTGTGATCTCTTTATTCAAATAAAACTCCTCTTCAGCAACCTTCTTTACTCTTCCAGTCCCGAGGCAAATGCTAACAGCCTAGAAGATTTGCATATGTTATTGATTTTAAAATTTGGAAACCACAAATACCATTATTGTATTTACTTGCAAATGAAATATCTTGTTCTAACCTTCACAATTTGATCTTGTTGGCAGATGATCGGATCCACGGCCAATATATATCTCTGCTTTTTTGGAGTAAGATCCATCACATTCTGCACAATACTAGGTTTTTTAAAAGGTTAAAATAACTTTTACTTTCACATTGAATTTTTCTTTCATTCGTATTTAAAGACTTTAAATCATTTTCAGCACAATAGTTAATGTAGGTTGTAGCTTCTGTTTGTGACCAAATAAATTGGACTTTGTTTTGTTACATAAAATGATAAAAAATAACGCAAAAGTTTATCGCCTTGAATTTAAATGAATTACCCTTCAGCTAAGTTCTGGATTTGACAGTCAATTTTTCTCCCTTGAGAATTTTTCATTCATTGGCTCTGAGCCCACAATTCAAATATAATTTCATACAATACAAAAAGTCGGCCTAAGGATATCTCACACGATTTCAATTCTGTAATATGCTGGAATGACGAAAGACTTGGAATAAATGAAAGGAAGCATTTCATGTACTCAAAACGCTCTGTACTTTATGAATTGAATAATATAATTGCCATAGCCATAATGCCGTAAGTCAGACAAGCAGCTCGAGCTCGACAGATAAGTCTCAACAGTCTCAAGGGAGTCTAGTCAAATTTCAATAGAATGAATTTTTTCTCTTTTCTGATCTTTGATCATGAGTGAGGAAGAATAGACTCGAAGTTGTAGACTCGGGATTTAGGGTGATTTGATTGAATGCTTCATTTAATTTTTCATGCATCGTCAAACTAGTTTGTTGCAGAATAATTGGGCGAGCTTATTTGCAAACCTCATGCAATAAAATAGGATTATTGGTGATATACCGGCAAGGGCTTTGGTACTAAATTAACTATTTTTATAATTACCTTGCCAAATCTTTGATGTAGATGGTAGGAATGAAATTTTTTCCTGATCCATAAATTGGAAGGTATTTAGCATTGTGCCATGATGACTTGAACCAATGATGAAGTGGGCATTCGCCTCCACCGTAGACTGCACCAGCTCCAATGACATAAGCTTTCAACCTGCCTTGAGTCTAAGATTCAAAGTCAATTTCGTTTAATTCATTCATGTTTATGTTTTGAAAAAATAATGAAGCCTCGGATTCAGAAATTACTTTAAGCTAAGTTTGTGAATTTGGTAAAACACCTTTTGCACCATAAAACCATTGAATTTGTTTGCATACAATAGATAACAACTCACAGTAATTTTGTGCATTTTTCATAACGTATGATCGATCTTACCATTTTCCCTGATGCTACAACATAGCGTTCCAAAAGCTGTAAATCTCTATATAATGGCTTTGTTCTTCGCCTTCGATAGTCATCTTCAGATAGATAAAGATCAGGTTCTTTCTTTAATAAAATAATAAATCATTTTAAATTATAAATGCTATAAATATGCAATAAACAAATCATGATTGTCAATTCAATGCCAAAGAAATGTGTATGATATGCATACCTCATCTGGAGGTCTAGTGTGAGACCAACTGTGGAGAGAGCTGATGAGAATAAAGACTCGTTTAGTCTTAAATGTTGGTACTTTCTCTCGTAAAGCTGTTTTCAAAGTAAAGTAATTAAAAGAAAGGATAAAAGTGTTAGACATGAACTTTGCAAAATCATTGTCAATGCTAATTTAATTAGAAGTATTGGAACTCGAGAATTCAGCAACCGTGGTTGCAAGTTGGCATTGATAAATGGTCACACAATCTTGTGTGCTTGCCTGCATGGTTGCCTATTGCCTCTATGTTGTGCTAGGTCATAGACATTTATTATAGTAAAAGTAATATCAATTGTTTAACATCGCATACCATCACAAACTGCACGAATTTCATCAAATCTCTCAGGGCTTGGGTCATCGGTTATATCATAGATGATTACACTACATTTGAGGATTTCCTTCATGTAAGCATCATAGTTTTCAGTTCTCATTACAGCCCATAGCCACGGGGAAATTGGGCTCTTGATATCCTGTTTGATACATTGAAGCATAGAATTAGTAGAAATCAATTAGAATACCAAAAGCTAGTCGTAAGCTTTAACCACAAAAATGGTTAAGCCAAAATTCTCTAGCGATTTTGATTCAATTGACTCATGGTCTACAAATCTGAACAAAGGTCATTGTGGTCAATGTGGTCATCGAACCTTGAATGTTCCAAGGACCTTCCAGTATTTTGAATTACTGCCCTCGCCTTCTCCTTCAAATTCCCCTTCATACTCGCTTTCGCTGTCCCCACCAGCAGAAGTCAAGACTTGCCCAACTCCCTTTTCACTTAGATACTGTCCTATGTAATTACCGATGTATGTGTCTACATGGTTGATTAAGACGGACTCTGTGTCCACAAAGTCTGGATTTTTGTCTACTGGAAACACTACCGTTCCGATTGAAAACACTTCTTCTTTTTTATCTTTTGTGTCAGTAAAAAATTCTTCTTCTTCTGCTCCTGATTCGTACTCCATGTCTATAGTTTCCAACTATTTCAGACTTGTTCATATGCAATATTCTTCGATTTCGATCGGCGTAGTTTGTGGAAAATGTATGCAATAAAATGGCTTTTTAGCAGAGTAATTTCCCTTCCACTTTTATTTTTACCGTTTGTCCAAACTCCAAGTAAACATTGTTACCCCTGGAGATGATAATGGTCCTTATTAATCCTTGTAGAATCCCGATTTCCCGGTGCAGCATTTTTTAGCAGTTAAAATGAATGGATAGGAGATGAGGACGAGGTGATGCATTTTGGACTAGGTGGTATCAAAAAAATTAGAAAATTACTGTATTTTCCGGTGTAGAAATATCAAAAATTATGAAGGAAAAGGACGGGAAACGTTAGTGCTTATTAAGTTTTAATAGAAATACTGTCAGGATGGAATATTTTACAAACTTTTGAATACTTTGGCTTATATGCGTTATACATATACAGTTTCAAAAATCAAAAAATTAGCTCCAAATGTTATTAAAGTTATTTCCTTAAATAATCGAATCGACTAGTACACCCCGAAATAGTACACCCCCTATTTTTGGAAGTTTTAAACATTAATCGCGTCCACACGGGGAAATAATGCAAATTTTGATTTCTAAAATTTCTAGAAAGGAGAGTTATCATATGATTTCATCGCACTTTCATACCAAGCTGAATATTTAAAATGTTGAAGTGGATTTTGAATAAAATTTGTGGAAAAAAGGTTTTTAAAGCTTTCAAGAAAGACGCTAAAATTCATCCAAAGACACAAAGTAAAGAGCAAAGACTACCAGGCATAAAAATTGCCCATTCAACGATTTAACTCTATTTTATTTTTTTAAATGAAGGAATAATGCTAATCGCTGCCTGGGTTTGGACACATTAAACTTTAAATATAGTAAAGCATAAATTGAAATAAAATTACTAAAAAATGCCGTGTATGAGTATGAAATAAATTGTATGTATTGTGGTGAAAGTTGAAGGGAATCTCTGAATCAGAGAAAGTGGAAGAAAGCCATACAGAAGAGTTCTGTGGAAGAAAGTCGGTGTTGGTTCAGTGGTACAAAGTACAAAAGGAAAGTATACAAGCATAATATTGACACTGACACTGACTAGGCACGTGAGCAATAACAGCGGGTTGGTTACTCACTGGATTGCATAATATTTTAAAGCAATTCCACATACATTTACGCATCATACAGACAGATTTTACGTCCAATGAAGAATTCGAGTACAATTTGGTACATAACATTTTTTCGAGTTTTATTATTATTTACTTTCAATCATATCATTTAGTTAATAAAATATAGTGTGTGAGTGTGAGTGTAGTCTGTCTTCAATTT
>JAQGAA010000440.1:0-22676 GCA_034696425.1 Isotoma viridis
GAGAGTTAGAGTTCTAAAAATTGTATTCGTGGCAATAACGCTTTTTCATTTCGACACTTTATTATTACATAGACTATGTTAGTCTTTTGTTCGATTTATAATCTCACTACACGTATTGAGATATCTCAAAGCTTCGTTCTCAATTCTTGTCACTATTTGGATGAATGATTACATACTTGAACAAGAAATTTAATAAAGTATTTTTAGTGTAGAAATTCAAGACTAAACTATATGCAATCATTTGATACGATACAATGCCCGGATAGAAAAATTAATTTTCAAAGGATCAATACTGACGTAATTTTGATTTTTTCAGCCGAAGTTTTAAAATCCAACGCAGCGTCTTGGATTTCCCCTGATGGCCAATATCTAGTTTACGCCACATTTAATGATTCCTTAGTAGGTGAAGCGTCGTATCACTGGTATGGAGACAATCTGTCTTATCCAAAACTCCGAACCCTTCGTTACCCCAAGGTCAGTTGCTGCAATTTAGCCAATCGTTGCATTATTCTGAACACACATTATACCCGACTGTTTGTGACTTCCCTTGATTCAAATGTATAGGCTGGAACAACAAACCCAACCGCAACCTTATCTGCAGTAAACTTACGGTCCAACACGCTTAATTCCATTCCTTTGAAGCCGCCCGATGGTGTGGATAGCACGTACGGAGTATTTCCTTTTATTCGATAATAAATTCCAGGCATAGCTAATTCAAATTTATTTCTTCTTTTTCATAGGGATCATTACATTACAGGAGTAAGTTGGATGAATAACCAACAACTAGTTGTAGTGTGGATGAACCGCAGACAGAATATATCTATAATTTCACACTGTCGAGGTTCACGGTGGCAATGCCAGGAAGTACGACTTCATAATTATTGTTAAAATTACGATTACTTTTTATGTGTAAAAATATGAATGTTACAACACCATACTTTTTACACAGGCTTATACAGTAAAAAATCAAGGGTCTGGATGGTTGGATTATATTGACCCACCATTTTTCGCAAAAGATGGGAAAAGCTGTTTAATGCGCATTCCATGGCGAGATGGGGAGGCAGGGTATTTCCGTCATGTTGTTTGGTTAGATGTTAGCAGTCGCAAGGAAATTCCTATAACTCATGGACCGTTTGAAGTTACGGAAATCGTCTCTTGGGACCAATCCAATCAACTCATGTAAGTTTTAACGAGCAGCCTCATTTTTCTTTTCAGCGTACAAAGTGTTCTTTAGCTTAATATTTCTACGCCTTGAACCTTAAAACGTAATGATGAATTTCAATTTTTAAATTTTAATCTGTGAATGTCTATTTTGTATTATGCTTACGAAGAAAGATACTCAAAAAATAAGTAAAGAGAAAAAGAGCACAAGACTATTGATTTAAGCATTATAATCCCTTTTTTACTTTCCTTATTCTTTAAGATTCTTATTGCAATTTATTATACCAAGATACGTTGAGTTCCTATTATTCTCAGGTCTTTTGTTTCCTTTAATCTTACACAATGGTTGGTTGGCATGCAATATAATGGACTTGTCAAAAAGTTTCCAAATGGGATTTGGGTTGTAGAGATGAGAACATGGCTGTAAAAGAAGTAGGTTTTATCTTCGGCGTAAATGTGACAGCATCAAACCAAGCGATAGCTTGTGACACTGATTTGTGACACCAAGCAACTCAGCTACCTTATCTCATTCCTACTGCTTACTTCGTATTATTATTATTATATCTCCAACTTTTAGAAACACATTCAGTATTTCAAATGTAGTGTCTATCAAATCAACTAGACTTTCCGAGCTTATCCAGGAAGTTGACTTCTGCTTAAACATTTATAAACATTTCAATAGTCCTTGACCCATTTTTTGCCTTTACAGCTATTTCTTAGCAGCCCCTCATGGAAGTCCTGGCCAACGACAATTATACCGAGCCTCTGAAAAGTCTTCAAATTCTACTGTAATTGTAGCCCCACTATGCTTAACATGCTCTAAAAATTCTTCAATATCGAAAAAAGCAAAGAAGAATCGAGTATCATCAATTAGAGATGATTTAACAGAAGTGCTAAATGGATCCGCTATTCTCAGCGGAGAAAACATCAGTATAACAGACACCATGTTAGTAAACATTACAACTGCAGCTCCAAATGATTCTTCCAAAGTGACAACAAAAACAATGTTATTAAGACTTTCCCCTTGTTTGCACAATAAAGTAACATTTAGTCCAGATAATCGATTTTTTGTGAGAGAGTGCTTAGGACCTGGTGTTCCCACTGTGACTTTACATAGTGCCCCCTTGGGTCGCCTTTTGTACGTTCTTGACAACAACACAGCCCTTAAGGAGGACGTGGAAGATTTAGGACTTCCACTTGTTAGAACCTTCTTTGTCGAAGTTAGTGGAGGATATCGTGCTCCAGTGAAACTCTATCTGCCTCCAGGTCTCAGAGAACAAGAGGAGTTCAAATTTCCATTAGTACTACATGTGTAAGTCTACCTTGTTATCTTTATCATTTCTATATAATAATAAGTCTAAAATGTAAAAATTCACTTCTAGGGTTTCTTCGAGGTCCAATTACTAACTATATACTTTTTAAAAAGCATCAGCAAATCACTTTTCATAGAAAACAAAAGGTGAAAGCTGGTTCTAACAAAAAGCTAATGTACTTTGTATATTTTATCGAAACTAATCTTTCTGTAATTTGATGCAAAGCACGAACACAGTAAAAAACAAATTGTGTTTCAATTCTACATGATTGTTAAGAATTGAGTCGATCAGAAACTATTTGAAATAAATTGCTTACTGTTACGTTGAAACTAAAATGCACTTCAAGAAACAAATGGGAGCTGAATGAACTATTATCATTATTATTTTATTTTTTAAGAAACGGGGAGCCTGGATCTCAGCTTGTGTCTGAAAAATGGGGCTTATCCTGGAATGCTTACTTAGTCAGCCAGAAAAACTACATTGTGGCCGAAATCGATGGGCGTGGTACAGGATTCCAAGGAGAAAGTAATCGCCATTCAATTTATAGGAAACTTGGGACAACTGAAGTCACCGATCAGATTGAGGCTTTGAAGTATGTAAATTTTATTGAATTTTTATGAGTAGAGTAAAATAAGTTCTTGCGTGCGTGTTGAAACATTTTTCTAGAGATTAATTTTATAGTAAAACCAGATACAATATGAGCAAAGCTTATGAGTACCGAGTACTAAAGAGTTTATCTCTACAAGCCTGTGGCAGAAAGAAAGTTCCCAATAGTAAAGTTTTTGTTCTGTCTTTTAAAGTAAGCTTTATGTTCTACAAATAAGGAGTAGTCGTTGAAAAAAACTTTTCAAAATTCTTATGGAAGTTACAACATGAAAGTTCTTTCTTTAAAATTTCTGAATTTTTCTTTAAAAACAAAAACATCCTGAATTATGCATAAGCTGAATGAAAGTGCGTACTCTCTTTATAGCATATAATATTAATTCAAACAGAGTGAATAAGCATAAGCCAGATATCTTTGATGTTACTTTTTTCTACATAGTTCGGTAGTCACTCTGAATTTCCAAATCCAGTTGAACTGTTGTATATGTAGGATTTCTCTGAGGACTTGACTTTTATCTACCACATTTTATTTTCACCCTAGAGGTTAGAGGTACGATACGAGTGGTTCAAACTTTATTCAGAAATCTCTTGAGAAATGAACTACTGGATTGAATTTTCTAGTCAAAATTGTACAACGCAGAAGGAAAGTTACTTTTAAGTGATGATGTGAAACCAAAATGCAGATGCCCAATATCCAAATACAAATGTGTTTGAATCATTGTTGGTTGGTATACTTTTGCATTCCATGGGAATTTCATGCATGTTTATCGTCTATTTTTTAGAAATATTGCGATGCTTTAAGTACAACCGATTTAAAATTCTTTTGAAGTAAATTCTACTTTTATTTTTTATCTGCAGAGATTTAGTGGAGAGACTTCATTTTATTGATGCAGACAATATAGCAGTCTGGGGTTGGGGATACGGTGGTTATATTGCAGCTCTCATTCTTGCTCATGACAAATCAAAAATGTTCAGATGTGGCATATCTGTTGCTCCGATAGCAAAATGGGAATTTCATGGTAAGTGTTCTTTTATAGTCATTCTCTTTGTCGAATTCATATGAATTGAAAAGAAGGCTCCTAAAGTCGTAAGAGATTATTGCGAAATGTTTCTAAGCTTCAGCTTCTGTGAGAAATTTGTCTTTAAATTTTGATTAAATACATGGACTTAAACTTCTGTTTAAATAAAAAGTTCCTCTAAGGTTTACACATTATTATTATTACTCTTGAGTGAGTAGCGGAAGAAAAAGTATTAGAAAGCCTGTCTCTTTTTTTTCTTTTTCTTCCCAGAATCTCTAGACGATTTTCATCAGCCGCCTTGATAACGTTATATAAAAATTATAAAAATATGTATTTTTTTCATATGTCAAATAAACTTCGTTTTAAATGAAATTCTTTAATGTAAATAAATAAGGCGTCATGATAAAGTTTCAACCGAAGACACCTAATGAGTACCTGCCATCCGAAATTGCTTGCAATTCAATATCCTTTTAAACTTTCTTTTTTCCTTAACTCAAATCGAGGGATTTCCAATTTGTACTTTATATCCACTTTAATCCTCAATGTATCACGTCAGTTCGTGCCTTAGTGGTATTTTCGATTTAGAAATCTCAGTGACAGACACAGCAACAAACATCTACTGAATCTACTCTGTAGGGAATTCTTTTATGTAAAAGTTTCTACGGTTCTGTTCTTGGAGAAACTATACTTTTCTATCTTGTGGTTATACATTTTGAGCTTATTTACTTCTTTTTTCTCTTGGTTTTTCGTAGTTCTTTTCTTTCCATTTCTGAAATGAAATCTCTGACTTTCTCCTTATTCTTCTCTCAAGCATGACAAACACAATGCATTCCTTTCTGGAAATAAAAGATTTCAGGGAGTTTTTTGGAGCTTGAGATGCTTCTTTGGAAAGGTGTATTAAAAGATAGAAATTTATTGGGATAGTGCATAGCCTACATTTCGATGTATAAAATTTACATTATCCATGTTAAAAGCAACGTCGTGAATCGCAAAACATCTATTCGAATAGGTGTATAAGTTTACATTTAGGGTCATACAGCTCTGAATAAAACTCCAAATAATGGCAACTCTACTTTTTCATTTTTTTGTAGTTTTTGAGGGGGTGTATTAACTCAGAGATCTATATTTTTATGCATGTGCTCAATATAACCAGAGTAGAAATGCATAACTTTTACTGCCAAAGTCTAGGTAATTCGTAAATTAATTTCATCCAAAGGGTGAATTAAACTGATTTTGTCGAAAGTTTGAAATGAATAAAACTCAAGAATGTGCCTTATACAAAAATATATATATTATCTTGTACAATATTTCATAATTCCTATAGATTCAGTATTTACGGAGCGATACATGGGAGCTCCCAATTACGAAGACAATTACCGAGGATATGAAGAATCAGACGTTACGCGAGTTGTGGAGTCTCTTAAGGATAAAAGATTTCTCATTATACATGGAACTGCTGATGACACTGTTCACTATCAACATACGCTTTACCTTACAAAAGCCCTTATCAAACAAGGAATTCCCTTTACAGAGCAGGTGAATTATAAAAATGATCATTAACAAATTTTTGAACATAACAAAGTTGGCAAATACTTCAGATTATCTTTTATTTAAGAAAAGAAAGACACCAAGTTGACAAATATGGTATTTTCTACTAATTTTACATAACCTTTAATTAATTTTGAATTCAATTTCAGATTTATCCCGACCAAGGACATAAGCTGCAAGGGGTTTTGCCTCACCTGTACATGACAATGGAATCTTTTATGGAAAATATTTTCGACACAATGGACTGGGAAGATTATGAGAAAGCAAACTTCCTCGGAATTCAAATGTAAATGCCTCTTATACTGTTTACGTTGCTTGACTGATTGTATTGTGAGTGACCCCTGAATTTCTGCAAGAAAGAAGAAATCTTTCTCTTTTAAGTGTGATATTATGATGGAATGTTGTAGGCCCCTTGAACTTTGCCTGTTTCTATCTAGCTGTAGTAAGTTCTCCTTACGTAGAGTATCAATTTGTAATGAACTAGTTTTTTAATTGCACTTGTTTGGTGTTGAAATTTGTAGATCTGGTTGAATGTAGACGTCACTAACTAACCTGGACTAAAAACTTATCATGTGTCATCCCGATGGCCAAAAGTAAAATGAGAAGTCATGTAAATTCACAACAAAAATTGATCGGAACACACTCTAACAGACTAACCCTAACAGACCACATATTATACTAGCTTTTAAGATGTATCGCCAAAAATTCATTGTAATTTCTAAGTATGAACACATTATATATAATTAACTACATATAATTACATTTGTACAAAGAAATAATTCTAGTCATGAACGGAAATCGTACTGAAAACTGTTTATGCCGAGTTGTTAATTATTGTGCAATTAAGCTAACTCTAAGAAATAATTTACTATAACACATACTATTATTATGTGATCACACTTTTACAGTACTTAATATTAATTTAGCACTGTAAAAATGAAGGGTGCATGGCTGTTGTAAAAATGCATATGTATTTGTCTAGCGTTTTTAGGTATTACTCATTTCGTATGTGTTGAAGTGAATGTACATGTGTACACACAGAAAGCAATTAATCTACCTCGAGATCGCCATTTTCGTACTTCGTTTATGATATGACCACAGGCACATCCGACCGGATTCCCTGGTTCAGAGGCGTTTAGCACTATCAAACTTGTAAACTTGAGTATCCATAAATGAATTTTAGGATTAAAAATAAGTTTATAGTTAGTCTATTAAGTAAAGGTTGAAAATAGTAGGGCTGTTTTGTGATTCGTATAAATTACTGTTGGGTGCTGTATATCGTGATCACTTTCTTTTTTTAAGTATTGAACAAAACCCATATGAATATTGTTTTATCTACTTCTCTTTTTGTCTTTTAACTACGTTATTTTCTTCCACTACATAAATTAATTACTTAAATTGTTCGCAAACGTATTACAATTTGCATACATAATTTAATATTTATACCAGGTGATAGACTTGTAAAACATTGCGACTTTTAAAAGAATCATTCCATCTATTTTTCATGTAAATATTCATAGAATGTGTTAATCTTAAGTGTTCCTTTGATGTTATGAATTGTCAGTTATAAATTAATATTAATGTCACTATATAAGTTAAGGTTCAGGCAAAAGGACACATCACTCCTTGCCTGCGTGAATGATGAAGTGAAAAATTCTAGTCAAGGTTATCGGGAGATTGCAATTAAATATTGCTCGGGCGTTTGATTACTATTGACTTAACATTTTTAGTATACTCTTGAGTTTAATTAACAATTAATTTGATTTATATTTGAACTCTTTGCTTACTTTGATTTCTTGTCATTATTTATAACATTAATATTATTGTTATTATACTTTGGTTTTTGGTGCTAACTGCGTCCTCGTTGTGTCTCATAATATGCAATATGTTTTATTTTTTTATTTTAGAAAAAAGAGATTATTTTCCTGAAGCAATGTTTTGAAAGAAGCAGCTACCCATATAGCCAACTGTACAGATGTACATATAAACGTTTATTAACATAATTACTGTTAAATACAAGCGTGTATCTGTTAAATAATCTGATAAGATATTTTTATTTTATGTGCCAATGTTAATTCATTCCACTGACATTTAGAATTTTGTACAAACTGCTTTTTAAGTTATTTGTAATAACTGTACCTAGTATTCCACACCGTCACCTCAACCCTCAAATGTTACTATAAATCACTTAATATTCCTTCGAGATTATAATAGGTATCATTAATTAGAGACTCATTACCTTTGACTCAAGATAGAATATTCCATCCTGTACGCAGCCTGTACTACTGCGACTTTTTGAAAAGTAGGGAAAAGATCAAAATCATAGACGAAGAAGAAATAAAAATAAGGTTTGAGTTTTTAATTCATCAATTGTACATACTCCATTACACTGCGTGTATAAAGATTTCAAGGACTCTTCAGTCCTCAGTAATTATCCACAAGAAAGAATGCTGTGATAAAGATTAGCGAGATGTGGGAAAATGACAACAATTAAAAAGAAATGGTTTCACACGAGTGAAATGTTGAATTTTCCAAAGGAAAGCTTAAAACATATTTGATGTCGTACAAGTGACCAGCGCTGTAAACCTAAATCAACAGTTTTCTTTTAGAACTTAATATTTTGCTATAAAATGCCATGAAGCTACTTTAAATGCTATTATACTCCTTATAACAAAACTCAATGGTATTATACACTGTCGTCGTTTCAGAATCTTGTTCATAAAGGGATAAGAGGCCGTAGGTTAATATCAAACAATTTTTTCTTCTAATTAAATTAATCAATTGATTTTTCCATGATAAAAAGTCCGTAAGTTGAGATATAGTAGTACCCATATTAAAGTACCGTAAATCATTACCAGTATTGTTTATGATAAGCTTAAGATACTTTGAGTAATGTAATGAATGCCAGTTGATTATAAATATGATCTCTCAGTGAAAAATCAGCTTTAACCTTAGTTAGAGATAAGATTTACAAAGGGATTTTTACGATTTATTTAAAGAATTAGGTACTGAATGTGATTCACAAAGAGCTGTAATTGTAACTGCGAACATTGGATAACCACACACATATATGTCTCCATAGTTTAGATAAGATCAGAGTTCTATCATGTTTCTACAGTATAATATACATAGGAAGAGTTAAAATTTAAGTGAGATGGAATAATTGAAATGTTAGAGCAGATATATTACGTAAGGAATTGAATGCTTGGTTATAACTGGCTATAGTAGTCTTAGATAAATTCTTAGATTATGTATTGAGACAAGAATAGTATTACTTTACATATATGTTTAAGATATTATAGGAAAGATTGTTAAGAAGAGTCCACTCAACGAATTGGAAATGTAATTAATTACACGTTCTACACAAAAATTACTATAATAAATATATATACTGTATTGCTTTATGTTGAAAAACAATGAATCAAAGTAATGAACGAGATCGATTATTTACACGTTGAATCATTAACCTATGAGCTATTTACACCTAGCATAATATCTGAAATCCATTTAGTAATTAGTGTTGAATTCCTTTCATACGAGGACTATGTGGTATGCATTTCAAACATCTGAGTAGTTCATGGCTTCAGTCTGAAGGTTGGAAAGCGTGGGTAGTGGATATTGACTACAGGAGATCACAAAGGGTTAAGGAATCTTGCTCACTTACCTTAAGACTCTCTTAACCCAAAGTTAAAATTGTTTGACAAAAGTGAAAGTCTCAAAAATTTTGAGACGGTAAAACTTGGACACACAACCTTCATGGAGCAACTTTTCACACTTGTAATTATTATGTAATTATATTATTATTAGATTAATTTAGAACTGTTCACAATATAATATTTCACGTTCACGACTATACGAAATAAAAATCTTATTATTTCACCATTCATGCATTTTTTAAAGTTTGGAAGTCTTTAGTTTTGATCAAGTGCATAACAATATTTGACTGACGAACTGCAGGCAATCCATATTCCATATTAGTATCACAACGAAGGTTGAAGATTACGATTTCGACAGGAAGAGAAGTAGGTTATGGCGATGATCTTTTATTGTAAGGCTACTTCTGGATTATGTCGCACACGCACATAAGGGGAAGAAACTCTGCATAGTTTGTTTCACAACTGATAGGTCAGATATTAGGGCACAATACGGGTTTCTAAAATCGGTCGGATAATGTTAACGGATAGGACAGCATTTCAAATAATGCTTTTATAAGCAGAAAACACCGCATCGTCAGCCGATCGATTAATCATTCATCATATTCGTCAAACTTTCCTCCCTTATTCAATCCAGTTCCTGGCTCAGGTGGGGATTGCTTCCGGAAGCAGTCTTCAAAAAATGTTTCTAAAGATTTGTGGACATGAAATTTTGCTCCATTCAATCCATGCGGTTCATCTGGATATATCTAGAGTTAAAATACGTTAGGAATTTTAATTTTATTCCATGTTTTCGACATCAGTAATTGAAGAAATGGTAATTCTTTGCTATTTTAACATACCTGTTGTCTAAAAAGTATTTTCTTTGCAACTAGAGCCTTAGCGAGTAACATACTATGCTGGATATGCACATTATCGTCTGCTGTTCCATGAAGCAAGTAGAACATCTTTGTTCCAATTTGGTCAACATTCTTTGTTACATCCGTGTCTGCATATCCTTTGTAGTTATCACTTACATTCGGTTTCCCCATGTACCGTTCTGTGTAAGCTGAATCTGTAATTCATCGTACAATTTTTCATTGCAATTTTTTGAAATGGAATTAGTCTTAAACTACTACTGCATCAAAATATTTCATAACGGCTGGAATTCGCCGCAGAGATTACACATACCATACAATCTCCAATTCGATACAGGCGCAACGCTAGCTCCACAATGAAATAGATCCGTAGATTCCTTGCTGGTCATGATTTTGGCAGTCAAGAAACCACCAAAACTCCATCCCCATACTCCTATCTTCTTGTGGTTTACAAAATGAAGGGAATCTCGAAGATGTCTACAAAAAGAAAAACAAGTTCATAAAGAACAGTACAGTTATACACAGTTGCCGTAAGGTAATATTTCCACGTGCTCATAAGGCATTCGGGTTTTCGTGAGCGAAGTCTTTCCCACGGATTACAAAACTTTCCCTGATACTTTCACCGGAACTTTCTCTTTTCTCACAAGGTGGGGCAAATAAGTAAGTATACAATCTACGAGCCCCTTTTCAGCATCAAACATAGTTTTCACTCACCTAACGACCTCAATCTGATCAGCCGCTTCAAGTTCACCTAATTTGTAATACACTTGATGTTGGAAATCCCAACCTCTACCCCCACTTCCGCGAGCATCAACTTGGGCTACAATGTAGTCCTTCTTGCTAGCTAAATAAGTTGCAAAATCCACCTGCCATCGTTCCATTGCAAGTTGAGTTCCAGGACCACCATACCTATATCAGTAACATGACAAATTACACAGATTTACAAATACGATAAATTTAATATGAATAAGGACATGTTTTCATTCTACTTACACATTTAAAACCAGTGGATATTTAGTTATTTCATCCTCTCTAAGCCCTGGTGGTAGCAATAGTCGTACTTGCACAGTATGACCGGCCATCAAATGTACTGCAAAAGTCCTTGATTGAGGAAATGCAACGGTATTGCTGAGTTGTACTAGCGCATCATTGCTTTGAAGTATCTACATGAAAAGTTATTCAAAAATCATGATTTTAATTTTGGCGTACTAATATTAGGTATTATGAACTAAGAGAATTGCATGCATGATGAACAATCCATTTTCATCTCAAGAATATCTATCTGGTTTGGTTGGGATCCAACAGAATCTGATATATCAGGTCTGACTCATAAGGACATTATTTAAGCTACCTCTTTATTACCATAAGTCGTAATAAAAGAAAATAGTTTAAAACTGAGTTTGAGTCTTATTTTCAGGCAGGTTTTGATCCTCAGCATATTTGAACTTGCAAGTTTTCAATTTTAAAACTTATGCTTACAAAATTGAGCCATGAATATTAAAAATGTGACAGCAGTGACAACTCATGAGTGTAAAATCAGTAAGATGCACATACTACCAATCATATAAAATTAATATAAATCACTTTCTTAGTATCATATAAGATCAAACTACTTTCAAATACTAAAAGCGCATTGTAAAAACTTTTCTCATCGTTTTCCAAACTTCAATAAGTATAAGATTAGCTTTTGGAACTTATAAATCGATAGAAGTGTCTTGTCTTTTCAACAAGCCTTATGATGTAAAACTGTTCCTGTCCCTTTATTTATTTTTCTATTGAAGAAACATGATTCAAAAGTACTTTCGGGTCAAAAACTACCAGCCAAAAACTTTACATAGTTGCAAATATTAGAATGGTGGAATTTAGCTGTTAGCTTAACTTTTTGAATCCCTGACTAAAGTCTCTATCATCCTGTTTTCCTATAAACTTTATCTTTCATGACATGTCTGTCCCAAGAATTCTTCAAGGAAATCCTGGGAATCTTGTCAAACATAAGTCCATGTATTTAAGTTTGCCAAGTTTTCACTCGATTTCAATAGAAACATCCAACTTTGAAAAACAAGTAAATCCTCTTTGTTAAATATCTTTTCATTCGAAATGAAGTGTTTAAAGATTTAATGCACCCAAAATCCCAAAAAGTCTTTGAAGTCCAAAAGTACTATTAGTGAACAATTTTGTGTTTGACTTAAGAAATACTTTTTAGTTTGTTCCCCTGCAATAGCGTATATGCTTGGCTCATATATTAGTCCAGGAAATTATGTTTGCTTTAAAAATAACTTATTCCCCAGTACAGTGACTCATTTTGAAACTTCGAAGACAAGTTCATATTTCATACATTGCAAATGGATAAAATAACATTGTCGTACTCAGCGTGTGTACTGTACCCTATAGTTCGTAACGGCTGGAGTGTCCCCAATTGTGGTCATTTGTCTGTCTATCAATTTAATATAATAAATTAAGACTTTGATTTATTTACGAACCGAAACAAGGCGCACGTCAGACGTAGTAATGTTGTCACCTAAGGTCGTATTTTCATCAGGAATGGTTGCATACAAAGCGACAAATGGAATTTGTGGTCCACTGCATTCAAGAATAAAATAGTTTTTGGCCGAATTGAATTTTGTGTTGGCCACAAAAGAGCATGATTTGTTATTGGTAACACCCGTCCGACTGTCACTTCCTCCAACTGTCCCTCGGGAGTGTCCTTTTGGGGCATCCTTTTTTCCTCCCTGACTTTGCTTTTGTCCTACGATCACCTTCACTGATGACCCTATTCAAAAAAAAAACGTCAGGGAATTGCTTTCTTTGCTCTAGTAATTTTCTGAAGTGCATCATTGACCTACGTAGTAGCAAGAAATATAAGACATTATTAAGAGGCAATAAGAATCTAATCCCACACACCTTGCTCATCTTTTTCTTTGATGATGATTTTCGGTGCCTTCGTTGTTCTTCCATTGCGTGATGGAGCTGTTGAAATATTGTTTGGATCTTCACAAAGCATACACTCAGGAGAATGCTCGGTGTATGGATGTTCCATTTTCACTTTGTACAATCTCCTCTGTCCGGGTTGACTAGCTGGAACTGCTGTGAAATACCTAAAAGTCAAAGAACAGACATGCCACAAACCACAGTCAGAATTTTGATGAAAATCCCCAGTCTTAAAATGATAACTTCTAAAAGTAAAATGACAAACGAGAGATAGTTAGCTAAAGTTTCAAGAAACTTTAGTATTTTTACCAGGACGTTCGTGATCTGAATTATAATCCTGGATTTTACTTTCCCTGACAAGTAAAAGTAGAAATGTATTCAAACCGATTTCTTTAACTCCTTCCTCTCACTCATAATATTAATACTATCTACGAAGAGTTTCAAACTAGGTGGTGGTGTCATATTCCATTTTGTCTCTAGAAAATGCAGGCATGAGGGCTTGACAGCAATTAGGGTGTATAAGAAAATAGACGAATCTAACTGGAGGAGTGACATTAGTGACTTGAATTCAGTCACAATTCCAAGGTATTTAATCCGTTCAAGTGGATGGCAACTATGGCAAGGCATTACTTGACTTGAAGTAGACAAAATCATAAAAAACCTACTTACACAAGCTTATTTTCTTCATCCCAAGCGTTAATCTTGAGAACATCGTAATTTCCATGAGTCACAGGGTGGCTTCGTTGGTTCACCAAGTCGACAAACACCAAGTGATCAAAGTACCCATTCCCACCGTCTCGTATTGGAGCTATTGTGACGAAGTTCTTTGACTCTGAGTTCTTTGCAAATATTGGAAACTGAGGTGATTCCACCCAACCTCGCTGTTTCTCTGAGTTTTCAGTAGTAATTCTGTACACCTGCATTTCATAGAACAACATGACATTAGTTTCATATATGAGGAACTTTTAGCTGTTAGCTATAAGTTTAAAGCTTCTTATATAAGCATCCACATACAGTTTAGCCCTCTGGCTTCTAAAATGTTTAAAGCTTTTAAACCCTTGAAGTTAATCTTCACCGTAACAATCTCACATTCATTAATAATTTAAGAATGGATGATCAAGAGCGTCAGAACAAATGGAGCCGTTGTCTTTGTCTATACAGTCTGAAGGAACTTAGAACGAGGACTTTGATACCGGGAACTATTATTTGCTTACTAGACATGCAATTTATAAAAGCATGCTGTTCCACTAGTTATATCTACGTTATGTAATAAAAGGTAATGAGTTAACAGAACAGAAAATAACATTAACCCTTTGTGGGACTCTACTCAAACTCGATTACATCCTTCCTACAAAGCCTTGGGATGCTAACGAAGTCCTTATGTTCTACATGCAACTCCTGACTATGTCTCCAGAAATATTAGACATAGGCATACAACAGAAAATTATGTTGACTTTCTCCCTATGGGAAATTGTTCAATCGCGATGCAATATTCCTCCAAAAAGATTAAATTGTTAGTGAACATATTGAGCCATAGACTATTGACTGATAAATAAAAGCAGTCGACCTTGTAACTATGTCATTACAGTTGAAGAACTGTAGCATGTCAGCATGTGAAACAGAATGCACATAGTAAGTATTCCGGTTTTCTCTTTCCGCTTTGGTTGTCACAGTTAAGTTTGGTGCAGTCTTTCAAAGATAGATAGATACGAATCTTTTTTGTGCTTATTGGAAAACTTAGGTCGAATATGCCATCGAATTTCGGCTCCCTTTTTACTACTTTTCTCGAAAACATTCGAAGTAGGTTCCTAAATCATGATGTTTCTTAAAATTTGATATGAATGTTTGTGAAGTATATTCATCATAACTATACACCAATATTATACATCGAACTTGCATTTATTTTCAAATATCCAACCCGTAAATTGCTTAGACTGACAAAACTGTTCTGATTTTTTACAAAAGGAATCCCAGTGGTTTTAGAAAGCCTGGTACAATATTTGCAAAGATCCTTGATTTCTCGAATCATACAAACTCCATCTTGATATATCCACCTAGTATTTTGCTCAATACCTACATCTACTTTCACCTTATGCAATGAAATGTAATGCCAACTTCTTGGAATGGAACCTAACAAGAAAGGGGTGATTTGAACGCTTGCCAGAATGAAGCCCTGGGAAGTCATCAATTGCTGCAATTTAAATAGCTCACTACATGGGGAGCAAAATTAAGAAAAAACGTCTATATACAAAGAGAAAGACGCTTTTAATAAGTCGCTTCGTTTTTTGATCTCATTCCTTATCTATATAGGGAATACACTCTACCTATATAAATGTATGTACTCTTCGAAAGATTCAATCTTCTCAGTAAAAGTACATATGTTACAATAAGTTAGGCATACCATGTTCTACGGGGACATAAAGTTACTCAGAAAAGAGAAAGCATGTATGAAAATGAATGTAGAAGTTCGTTTTAACAATGTACTCTTGGAGAAAGCAAGTTCTACTACAGCTACAGTTGCCCATTCTCTACATATTCTTATACATACAGCCAACAACTTAATCTATCGAGTGGAAAACTTTCCCCAGCATGATAGGGATCTTTGCATTGGACTGTATGCTGTATGGTTGCTAGCAGGAGCTCTCAATAAATCAACTTTCCCTACAGGACGCTTTAACTATACTTGAGCATTTCTATGACCTTAAGGTAAAATACTGTTAAAGCAGACATATTTTATGTATATAATTTTATAGCTTCGGACTATTTTATTACCTCTTCACAACGTCCATTGGTGGCTGGACATATAGATATTATCGACAAATTGTAGGTTCTTGCTGTCCAAACTATGACCACGTCTGTGTTCCGAATCCATCCCGCGGCAGTTACATAATGTTCTCTGAAATACAAATTATTTTATAAGAGGTAAGAATTTCTTTGTGATAGGGAAGGAAAGGTATGTTTTTCTTTATTATTAAACACAGTAGATACTCTAGATCTTAAAGAAGTTTTAGTCTTCCACTCTCTACAATATTCAATATTAATTGAACCTCTCTCGGGTCTCAAGGCATTTAAGTCCTTTTTACTTGTATATGTAAAAAGGTTTTATTAATCCGTTCATATCCTCTCAGTCTGTGCAAGAGTCAATTTAAACTTAATCTAAATTTTATTAAATTCACGATCAGCTTATTTCTCTTAAAACTGCACATTTGCTTGCATAAGTAAGAAAATATTTTTGCTTGGGATTAACTTTGTCTGGGGCATTATGCATGAAACTTTCCCTACCAAGTTGATTAATGGGTTGAATCCCAAAGTAATTAGGCTTACGTTTCGCTCGGCTTAGCAATAAGGAAGCTAATCTTCTCCTCTTCTCAAGACAAATGTTTCTTAACCGTAGAATATAAAATATCTGTGTATTCTTCAACTACATAATATTACTAAGCTCACTCATTCTTGTCATGTTCATCTTATCAGAACAGAGAAACGCTGCATGTAGTAGTTACAATCCATACCGAGGTGGAAGTAGTACTAAAAGTAATCCAACACTTTGGAAAGGAGACAATTTAAATAGATACGTGGATATATGAACATGCACACAATGCAAATGGCTTTCTTTAAAGAGAAATGGAAAAGTTGAGTCAAAAGTATTCTCTAAGTACCTAGCACCACAGTGGGACTAGTACTGCAATGCAGATCATCTTCATTTCAAAGAAGATTTTTGTGTTTGTAAATGGAATGAGCACGTGTGTGTGTATACTGAGTGTGAGAGTGTTTCTCATCTTCTTACTTTTAAAACAGATAAGTCACAAAATGCATTTACTCCTTTCCGGTTAGGAATAAAGTTCCTGTGTTGCCTTCTCCCTCCACTCAATTGGAGAGAGTAGCGTATCCCTTTGTAGAGAATTAGTTAATTAAGAAAAGCTTGAGTAATTGTGTAGGATGTTCTTTTCTAATTAAATATTTACGATTCTGGGAAAAATATGCCGGAGATGGTAACTCTGTTCCAAAAAACTTTGCAACCCTATTGGTTAAGTATACGTTAACAGGATAAAACTAAGAATTAAGATGTGTATTCAAGTATCAATATACTATGAGTATATACATGCCCAGGCTGGATGAGATCGCTGAGAAATAATACTCAAAAAAGGAACATTATATCTGATGTCTAAGGCAGATTTTTATGACCCAAGGAGTTTTATTAGCTCAGCTGCTGAGTTAATTTAAAGATGTGGTTATTCCTTCTAAAGAAAATTCTTTAATGGTGCGTGTAATGGTATAGGTTTTTGTTCTAGAGAGTAGAGATTAGGATTCGAATTATTTTCAATTAATGCGGGACGTGCACTTTATCGGTTGACCAAAAATAATAGTTAAATTGTCTTATGAGAGAACTACGAGTGCTATTAAAACCAGTTTTGCGTGTATGCAGTATAAGGACGTAAAACGAAACATTATACAGGTTCAACTTTCTATTTCAGCTAAATATACCACCGCAGATTGTATTCAAAACTCACAGACTGTGCTCGAAGCTCGAATCCGCGATTTCAGTCAGCAGGGAAATTCCTTCTTTAGCATTCATTTAATTTATGATAGTCTCCCAATACTCGAGAGTAAGTTGTCTTATTTTCTCAAACCTGTACCTCGCTTAAACGCAGAATATTTTTCTTTCATTTCTGTGAACGAAGCTTTTTTTTAGCTCAACCACTTTGCACCAAGAGGTTTCAAGGAATAACTAATAACTAAACTTAATTATTTGTAAGAAAGCAATTAATATCCCTCTTGAAAAAAAAGATCTTAACAAAATAGAAAAAAAACTAACTTTACTCATTATGTATGCCTGAAGCATATTCCAGGAAGGCCTAGATTCCCAAGAGTCGATTTATATTTTATTCATCAGAGGTTCCGTATGTTAATAATTCTGTTTGAATGATGGATGCAAGGCTTAAGGTAAAAAGAAGGTTATTTTTCTTCCAATACATTTACATATACCTAATAGTCCTGGCATCTAATATAGGTTTTATGATACCACGCAGCTTATGTTTACTTTACCTGAATGATATGAAAATCACATGGGATTTACTTGTCCTGAGACATAGTCTTGGACGAAAAATCTGTAAGAATGCGACATTTGCGAAATAACTTACAAGTTAGGAATCCCTTCGGGAGGGATAACCTCTTTCGGTTTGGATAGAAGACGTAAATCCACTATAGATGCTTTCACAGTGGGATTGTTAGTTCCTGGCTGGAAATAAAGTAAAAAACAAAGACGAATTCAGCTTAGTTGACATGAATGGATAAGTATTACCTTGAAGACTTCTTTATACACATTACAAGATGATGAACATGTGCAAATAAATACACAAAGTAAATATCTCAAAGCATTTTTATTTCTAGGAGTGCATGTAAAAAGTAATGAAAACTACACTGGTAAAAACTTTTAATATGGGTGAATACTATTTGTACTAGTTGTTAAAAACATTCTTCATCCGTGTATGTTTTTTTCTAAGGTAGTAAGATCGTAAGGAACAGTTGAAGCGTCAATGCTATTTTTATAGTTTGAATAAAACTACTAACTATATGCAAAGTACATAAAAAGAGATAACTCAAAAGATTATTAATTACCTTAGGATATCGAATTGATTTTATCTTTGGATAAACATAAGGGGCATCAACTGGCCCATATTCCAACATGTGATGCTCACCCACAGTGGAATCGTTGAAAGTCAAATAGAGAAGACTTTTTCCATCGGTTGAAAACCAAGCGGCAGAGTTTCCTCCAAATATCTCTTCTGTTTAAAATCAAAAAAGCAATGTATTAATATTTACTTAAGAAATAAGCATAAAATGTATATGGTACAGAAAATAGAGTACTTATAGTAAAAAGTAGATTTAAGTTGGATGAACACCATGTTTTCAAAATAAGATTTGTTTTTATGTAATTTAATTGAATAGCTCTGAACTTTCAAAGGGGTTTACTTTCAATGTTTTATCAATTTATCATTTTCGGAGAAGAAACAAAGCTCAGATATGGCTCAGACATTAGAATAAAATAAGAGATATACAATGTAATAAAGAAAAGTACATTTTGTACAAAGATAAAGCAGAAAACATTCGTTACGTAAATATCGACATTTCTCACAATTTGTCTTCACTCTTTAGTTTCAGAAGCTTTCATTCATAGTACGAAAAACGATTCACTGTAATGGCTTTCTCTTTACTACTTTAAGACGAATAAGTAAAAGAAAGCAAACTGTAACAAAGTTAGTAAAGAAAAGCAACCAACGATCGATTCTTAAACTAATGAGACGGATGGAAAATCACTATAGATTTTAAGACGGGTTTAGAACATCACATCACATCACTTTCCACCTCTTTCTACCACAAGAATAAAGGAAGGATACCCCAAATCAAATCACACGTAACGAATGGATTCTATTTTCATTATCAACCGAAGGAAATTGGTCCTATTTGTTAATGTCAAATCGTATGATAAAAGAAAACTGCATTGACTATAGATAATGTGTGTGTGTGAGTGTATGTAATATGTTCTCTAAAAGATTCTCTAAGACTCGAGATCTCTCAAGAATAATTTTCATCAAATTTAAGCACGCCATTTGGAACGTATGAAATTGTTTGATGAAGCATTTGAAGGATTTGATCCTTTCAACAACTTTTTAACTAATATATATGGGCATAAGGCACTTAGAAGTGATTACATTGGTTGTCCTCCATGAATGAATTAACTCTATTAATTCTAACTTGCCTTCATATAACCAATCTGGAATTCCATTGTAAATCACTCCAGGCTCTCCATTACGAGTTATTCTGTGGCTTTTCTTGTCTTTTGGGTTTTCTTTGTAGTAAATGTCTCCATTTTGAACTAAAATTAATCCTGATCCTTTCGGTGCCCATTTCAGTAATTGCAGAGTGAACTCTTCTACCTCTTCTTCTCCTGGAGATGATGTCAGTATGGAGATTTCCTTTGTCTCTCTAAATTTACATGAGTTACAGAAGACAGACATAAATTATTCAAAAACCCTTTAGATGATCGATGAGCTAGACAAGATTATGACTAAGTACTGATAAGGATGATTTTAATAACAAAACAAATTATTCCGATACTTGGCATATGTTTGTAGTTGACGACAAACCCGTATCTTAAAATATGGTACAAAAGAGCCAAAATTTATTTATTTAAAGCCAACAATAATGCGTCTATCTCCATAAGGTTTCCCTACTTGTAAGAAGATTTCTTGGGATTAACTTAAGTGCAATTTAAGTAGTTTTGGTCTTGGTTGATCGATTCATGTTCTTGTTTTTTTTACATTTGTACAAATTTAGCAAGAAACGATCCATGACGGTTCCCTCATTTATATTGTAGTAAGCTAAGTAAGCCGTCCTCCATTTATCTTTCCTTGTTGTACGAAAAACTTCAAGAACAGAATTTCTGAGTGAAAAGTTTGAGTTAAAAAATACACAAGGATTTGTTAAGTATTCTCTTGTTAAAGTTATTAGTCTCTTTCAATTGAAGACAGAAGATCTGTTGGTGATATTATAAACACAATTGCTTACACAAAGTTGATTATTTCCTCATCTTCAACCAAAAATCTTATACGCTTGAGTAAACTAGCCTTGGATATCTTCAAAATTCTTTTTAGTATACAACAAGTTTGTACAGTACTAAATGAAGGAGTAGAAGGAGGATATGGCAATTACAATCTCTTATTTCTTTAGTGTCAACCTTAATGGTCACTTTCTATGTCTTTCGTTTTCTATATAACCCTCATTACTCATTCCACTCATGGCTGACCACAAAATGATGAACAAGAAGTCGGAGATCAAGACTAAGTTAAATCTATTAGCTGAGTTGTACATTTTATCTAAAAAGTAAGCATATAATATGTGGGTACACACAATACAATTGAATGCTGCAGGACTAGGACGTGGAGCAATCTATATAATATGTTATCGTTAATTTTAGTGAATGCTACAAAAAAATTGGAAACAATTGTTTGATTCCTTTTAGGATAATTATTCATAATTCGAGGATCATGGATAACTTCTATGCTATATTCGAAACGTGTTTTTACAGAATACATTTGTTTTAGTCAAGAACGACCAACATATCCTAGACATTATAAAAAGACTGGCTATAGCATAATTTTAAGAACTTCCTGTAGCACATAAAAGCTTCTACTCGTACAAGTAAGTTATACCTCTTTATTAAGTCCTTTTACTTGTTACTTTCATTCTACAAAAAGGAAAGCAAGTTAGACAAGAAGAAAGAACAAAGTAAAAAGTTCGTTTTCTGCATACAAATTTTGCTAAAGGCTCCTTGTTATGTCCAAAGACTTATGAAACTATACAAACCTACTTGAGTGCACGTTAAGTCCTCTGTCGGTCTTCTATCTTCAATTCTGGTTTTCTCAACTCAAGTTAAGTTTCAATTCAAATGGGAAATAAAGATAATGGAAACAACAGGAGCGAATGAGAGGAAAAGGAAATGGGATTTTTTTGTTCCTTACATTTCTTCACTCTTTTTACTTTTTTAACAGCGGGTTTTTCTTTATTCGGAAAACGCAAGATGCTTAAAACCTTAGATAAGCGTAACTTTATGTCGTGGCTTTTTACTTTATTACACGATATAATATATAACTTGTATAAAGATTTGAATAGTTTATTACTCCCAACTTTATTCATAAGTTTCAAATTCCTATTGTAGTCTTGTTAAATTGGTTATGCTCAATTTACCAGCCTACATTAGGAAAATAACCTCTTCGTCTTGTAATATTCATGTAGTTGAAAAGTGAAAGCAGCAATGAGTTAAAATTATGTCTTGATATACCCAGAAAATGGATTGGATTACTAGTGAGTGTGGATGGCACAGGCAGAGTGCAAAGTACATAAGACGTAATGTATATTTTTGCTTTTTGGCCCAGCATTTCCTAATGATAAAAACTACTTAGGATTATTCATTTTTAGAATGTCAACTCTACTCATCGTTACCCATATACAGTAAAAATTATAAGTTTGACCTTAATGACTCGAATAACTAATAGAAGCACTTATAGAATGTCGTAAACACAAAAATAACCCATGCGACGGTTACATATGAAAATCTCTCTTAATATCTAGAAAAGAATTGGCTTCTTACCCTGTAGAAATTTCAAATAAGGTGTACTTCGCTGTAAAGGAAAACCGATGAACCTGCAAAGTATAATTAAATTTTAAGAACGGACATGTTGGAAAAACGAAAGAATCCAAGAAAGCATATGAATATCATAAATCATATTATATATTTGTTACCTTTTGTACATCATGTGTAAACACCACGAATTTAAGATCTGGCGATAAGCTGAACGATGCGGCATTAAACCGCCTCTGCAAGTATACAAGAACACTAACATCAGATGCCAATTACATTTAATTTTCATTGATAACCAGTATCCTCTTTCAGTGTGAATGAATATTTCATAAAAGGATTTGAGACAAGCTGAAGCGTTACTTTTACATTCATTGCAATTCGCAAAATATCGTTTCCTCTCTTATTCCGTGAGAATTTTATGACGGTGATACAAACAAGATAAATCGAATGCAATA